>JACXIL010000002.1:502430-683857 GCA_014737365.1 Bombus soroeensis | reverse complement strand
TATTAGTTTTTTGTGGAGAACTGTAATCTTTATATAAATAAGTCTTTTTACAATTAAATGGACTTGAAGGAATTGAATGAATATAGGAAACTTAGTATTTTATATATTTTTATTCGTTGTTAACAGTTGACATTAATTTCATCTAATATATGTTCATGGAATTAATGTTTTATACAGCAGTTAACATGATTTGACTGTTTTGACAATTGTTTAATACAAAGTACAGAAGAATGAAATAGTATTTATAAGAAATCTCATATAACTCATATAATTTGCTCCTTGAAATAAATATGTGTAATTCACAGATATGCAGTTCACCTTTTATGGAAATTACAGTTTCATCTATAATGAAAACATTTGAATTCAATATTACATTATTCAAATATTACACTGATATTTGAAAATACAATCGCATAATTAACTTTTTTAGGAAATTGTACGTGTTATGTAACAAATGAGTCAATGAAACGCTTTGATACATATAGAAGTATAATTGCAGTGATATATGGTGCTCACTACTTCCCATGTTCAAAATTGCAACGACAGTGCATGTATGTTACTTTATTTAGTTATTAAAGAAGAAATATACAAAAGAAATTTACTACAAGAACAATGTATTGATATTATACATAAATACGTAACTATTTGTATTCGTAGCTCAATTTGGGCAAACAGCACAATTAAAAGCTTATTTTCTCTAACATTGAACTTTGTTTAATACACATTTTTAGATTAATTTTAAAAAATTGACATATTTTATACCTATTCAACATGGGATATTATTCCTAACTAAAATCATATGAAAGTAGAAGACAGGCTATATAGTGAATACCATATGTCTAATGACACTTACAAATCCTGAAAATTCAGGATTTAACAATTTTAGATTACAATACAATGTTACACAGACAAGTAAAAATTTATTTATAGATACAGGAAATTGACTACTTATTTCAAAAAAATTTTAATTATCTTAATCGCACAGCAAATGATAGTATCTTGTGAAACAAATAGGTATCTTCATGCACTCTTGTACCATACCTTTTAAATATAGTTATATTGAAGGTTATCAGATCTATAAAACCAAAAATATTTTACTTTTAAATAGAATCAAAGTTATACAACAAGAAATGAGGTAACAATATATTAAAATTTAAAATTTCATATAATTATATTTTGTAAATGTTATTATCTTGGATTACATTGTCAACATCATCTTCGTCATCATCGCTAATTTCATCACCAAATTCAATATCTTCATCAAAACCATCTTCCACAAAGGTGACAGTATCGTTGATACGCACTGTAAAAATATCGAAAACAAAGATAGAACATGATTTTTAAGTAAATTTCACGAATTTGGTTTTATACTTTCACAGTTTGAACATACATTCATATTTCGAGTATTTTATAGTGATTACTTACCAGTTTCAGGGAATTCACCATAAGTTTTCAAATTCCTTGCTTCATCTGATGTGTATTTTAATATGACATCAGCTTTTGCATCCTGATAATCTCGCAGGCCAATTAATATTATATCTCCTTGATTTATCCATACCTTTTTTCGCAATTTTCCACGAATGTGACACAATCGTTTTACTCCATCAAAGCACATTGCTTCTAACCTCCCATTGCCAAGCATTTTTGTGACTTGTGCATATTCTACACGAAGCAGTAATATCAAAATTTAATTGTTCAAAATATGTTTCCTAATTATATGCAATAAAAATTTTTCTAAAGTTATAAAATTATTTTATCAATTTAAAGTATTGTCTACTTAATATTATTAACATATGGTGACATTTTGAAAAAAATAAACACAATTCAAAGGATTTAAATAATAAAACACAGATATATATCATAATGTCGTTTCTAAGTATTTACCTTGACCATCTTCTTTAAAAACCAATTCCCTTTTTTCTGTTTCATTTTCGTTTTTACCTCTTCTCCTATTTTTACCTCCCTTTCCTAAAAAAAATAAGTTTAAAAATTATTATTCCGATTATTTCTCGTAAATTTTCCAAAAAGGAATATTCAATTTCTGTCTATCAACGATATATTCAACAATTCCAAAGAAATACTTGACATTAACAGGTTAGAAGAAACTAACCACATTGTATAGAAAGTCCACGATTTTCTGCACATAATTCTATACAAGTTTTACAAAGGAAGAAAATACAAAGAAACACAATTATTCACGTACCCTTATTTTTCGGCATGTTGATTTGTTGAAAGATGCGTATTTGATAACTATACGAGAAATTCGTACGATACGACCGATCAAGACAGTCACTACAACGAAAATGAGCTTTGCTCCACTAAACACCTTATGGGAAGACGAAGACTACTCAAGTGTCAAGTACGCGAAATTCAAAACTATTTTCTTGCACTAATTCTTTAAATGAGTTAATTTTCCATTATAAAAATTACTTAAAAAATTTGTAAAATACACGATTATATCATTAAGTCCGAAGTTTGTCAAAATTTAGATATAGACTTGATTAATTGTTGCTGATAAGTACAAAGGAAAATATTTAATCACTTTCTAGTGAGAATATAGGGAATGTAGCTTTCTTAAGTTTGGTAACATGTCTGAACGTATAGGAATATATATTCCGACGTCCATGATATGGAATCCAGGCGTACATATTTTATGAATTTCGATCGTGATTTCGACATTCATGAAAGTGAAATGCCAGTAGAAATAATCCTCGACCTATATACTAGAAATAACGAATATAATCTTTACAATTTTCTTAATATATTAAATATTTTATTTTTTGCTACTTTTCTTGTCATTTCGTATAATTTTATACAACTGATTTCAATATATTAAATGATAAATTAAAACTAAATAAGTCCTTTATTATATTTTATTTAAACTTAAAATTTATTTGAAGAAGTTATTTTATAATTTAATAAATGATACAATCATCATTTTACTGTTGCAAATACGTAGCAAATAATTTGGAAAAGTACAATAATATTGCAACAATATTATAGATAGTTTTTTATGGCTTAGATAATAATTGTTATAAAGAAAATTTTACTTGATATACTTTAATATAATTTATTGTTATATTACATTAAAAAGTTAATTATTTATTGAAATTAGTAAAAATTAAATAATAAACAATATAATTTTAGGCAATGATTTTATTTAACAGTTGGAAGTAATAACATTCTATTACAATTATATTTTGTTAGAATACGTAATTCTTACTTCAGATAAAATCGTATAAAAAATTGATAAAAATGTAATTATTTAAACTACTTTGTTTATAGATACAGAATGGACATTCGTAATTTTCTTTGATATGAATTGAATCGTGCAAGGTACTAAAACAAATATTGCAAATAGTTATGCAAAATAACACTTTTAACAGCTATTTTAAATGAAGACAAAGTCTATAGCTGACATTAATCGCATAAATATTTAATCCACGTATTTTGTATAATTTAATATGTAATGTTTAGCTAAATATATTGATTCATTTTTAGTGGTCATAATATTATAATTGAGAATTACAATTACTGAATCAGTTAATAAAAAATCTAAGCTAATGAAAAATATATTATTATTGCCATTATAGAAGTAACAAGGTATAATTTTTTATATGATGTTTGAAAACAGAATTTAAATAATTTTTATATAATAATCAAGTATCTTTTATATAGCAAAACTTTCAAATTTATAATTAAATTTTTTCTTATTTCCTTTTTTGTACAAAATTTTCGCATTTATCTCATTTACAACTCTTTATTTACAAGTTTTTAGGCACTGTTCAAATCAATGTGTATATTTTACTATATTACTTTTATCTTACTATCATACAATGCAATTTTTACAAATGTTATTTAATAACATACAACTGCAGAAGTAGTTCTTTCAATTTCTTCGCGTTCTCTCAATGTTATTATTTCATTAAATAATAAATATCTATTGCGTCAATTATGTACAAACTTAGAAACTTTTGCCACCTGCAGATAAATTTCCAATTGCAATTACAAAATACTTTTCGTCATTGCGTCTTTATGAGTTACATATTATTAATAATAATCAATTAATACTTACAAACTTGCTTTTTATTGTAAATTATAATTATTGCAATAAAAGCAATGCGCAAGCATGTTTCTCACATGGGATAAAATAAATGTCTAAGAAAGATGTCAGTTATAAAAATTGAAATAATAAAAAGAAAATGCAGTACGTCTATTTAAAATTTATAAATACAACATAAATAAAAATGACTAACATTAGAACGTTTCAGATACTTTGAAAGGACCCGTAGTAACTTTGTTTTAACTAAATTCTATAGATTTCACGCACTGCAACATCAGAACACCTGTCGATGAAGGTATGCTTGCAATGGATTCACGATTACGCAAGTTGTCTTTCTCTCAATAGCGTAAAACGGTAGTTTGTTGTAATACTCTGACGACCAAACATTGAATTCCATAGCGCAAGCACATTCCATAATAAAACCATGGCCTGAAATAATTACGTATACATGTTACATCATCATTACAATTCACAATCGTATAAACGTGGTTAAGTAAAATAAGGAAAAGAAGCAATCAGCTTGAAACTTAAAAATTGCAAATGAAGGCTACCAGAAAAGAAACTTGATAAGTCATGCTTTTTGTCCATTATAAAGAAGTGATATTAACATTCGATACAATGTCGACCAGTTCTATATTATCTAAATCGTTTTTCTCATTCGATTATAAAACACGTTATAAAACGTTATAAAACACGAGTTCTTGCCATCTCTCTATTCTTGAGTATTTTAAAAATATTGATTGCCACAACATTAGTTATTCTACTGATTGTATATAAAAATTATTGGATTTAATATTAAAAACCAATATATTTTTGCACGACGTGTTCTAGTTTTTTGAACTAAATATACTTTCTTGAAAACAAAAAAGTTAACAAATATAGACTTATCATGTATCTTCTACGTGATCTTCAAAAGTAGTTAATTTTTTGGAAAATATATAACAAATTTAAGATTATATTTGTAAAATATAGAATTATGGTTTAAATATATATAACATATTTTTTGGACAAATGAAACATATAATTATAGTTTAAGTAAGCAACAAACTTAACTTTTACTTTTTTTAATTAGTTATTATTCTTATATGAAATATGTATTTTATACCTGAATGATCGTCAGTATCTGTCTGTCATAATAATCTTATATTACTTGGACAGCCGTGGTTCATTCTGTATTCCACGTATAGCATTCCAGTATTGTGCCAATAATAAAGAGCCAGTACTACCAATGCATGCCACCACTGGTGAGACGAACCAATATAATCTACCCACCCTTTAACAAAATAAAACTCTAATAATATATTAATCACGCAACAATAATAACAAATTTCGCTATTTATACACGTATCGTTTTATATTCAATTATATCTGTGAAAGTTTCTTTTGTGTCCAACAGAAAGAAATACGTATAAATGCTAGTCATATAACGATTCACGAAAATAGTAGTAGTTGTTTTAGCATTTGTTGCACCATCCGTACGTTGTTCAATATTTTCGGATATAATTCATAATATAGTCCTATAATATTCCAGCGGATACATTGATACACGAAAGTATTTGAATATTTATAGAAACATTTCCTCGAAATACTATGTGTGTTATACGAAATATTTTGAAAATTCTACTAGCATTGTAATGAAACATAACTATATGATTATATTAGAAAATTTAGAAATGAATCTGAAAATGTATATAAGAATTTGGATATATTTATAGCAAGCATACACTTCAAAAAGGTCATTAAAGTATTTGAACAATCACTTACTGATTTTACTAGTAAACCAGAATATTTAATAAGATTTTATTTAGTGTTAATTATATGTCGGAGATGAAAGGACATCGGGCCTTCCTTTTGGAATGTTTGGGAAGGACCCCAATACTTTAGGCTAAACTTTTTATTATAGCCGTACTTAAATAATAAAACTTAGAAATAGTTGTTTACGATTATGGATGCCCAGGAATTATGGCAAGGGACTTGAGCCCGAAGCGACATAACGGGTTGCGGAACGTAGTCACGGTCACGGGAGGTACAGGTACCTAACAGAGGTACGGAGTAATTAAATAACTAACTTTAAAAACAAAGATTGACCCGAAGGAGGTACAGTGGGGAGTATATAAGGGTCCACTGGGACCGAGGATTCATTCTTTCAGTTAGATACGTTCTACGCGCACCGAGTATCCTTACGTCAAGAGACATCGTCGTGAATCAGAAAGTTGAGTATTACTTAGTCCGTGTAAGAAGTCAGATTCGTACTCCCGTGAACCGTGGATTCGTTATCAAAACTTAAGATCATTGTCATTAGCATCTCGAGTATCTAATCGCCACGGTTACTTGTCAAATTCGGTAATAAACATAGTTGGTAGTGGTGAATATCATTTATATTGCATAACAACAATGGCCAATTCGAGTGAATATTCATTAGACGCCCCTAATCCTAATGCTAACCCGACATATATATTTAGTACCACTATTCATGCTGTATGCAATATGTTTGCAATAAATTGTCTGTTAACTACTACATAGATTTTCCGATTAGTTTTCAATATAATCACGATAATCATGTTTCATTACACCGCTAATGAAGTTTAGAAAATTTCATATAACAAACCTAATATATTCATACAAATTTCATTCTAAGTATTTGGACACCTATTACGTACATTTAATGGAAAACTAACACATTTCATTTTAATTAGTATTTTATATTATCAGATATATATATATATATGATGTGAGAATGAAATAACAGTTTTATAATAAAGTAATTTGAAAGTAAAAGTACTGAGAAGCATTCGATTCGTATTAAACATTAGCAAGTGCTGCATGTAGTAGCATGTACTTAAAAGGTTTATGATTGGCAGTGTATGTGAAAATAAAATTATAGATTGAATGGGAAATGTACTCCATATCATGTTTATTCAATTTAACGCTCTCCATTTTAAATTATTCGTCGATTGACGTCAGATAAATTGTATTAAATATTCATACAATCAAACTAACGTTACTAGCAAAATGTGAACTTCGGATTTTTGTTAATTATGTTATATTTTATTGATCGAATATCTAATAAAACAATGGTTAATGAAAGTTAGTGAAATAATTTGTATCATTAAAAATACAGTTATAATGTCACATAACTTAAGGCGGGTCTTTTATTATATTTCAATATTTCAGTGTTTTGATTAGAAAATGAAAAATGGCTGATTACCTGGACAAAATCGTTCCGGGATTTTGCTTAAATAAATAACGAACGCTACACCGCTAATAATATACATTCCTAGCACCCTTGGAAGCAACATTCTAACGATCGGGTTGTCCATGCCACCCATAGCAATACTCCAATGCAGCGTTGGCAGCACTCCATAAGCTGCCCAAGCGACAAAAACGACTAGCTTGACATTTCCATTGACATTCAATTTTGGTATTTGCAGAATCATTGCAAATATAAAAATTGCCAACACTGTTGTCAAATAAAATCTCTGCAACTCCTGCATGAAATAATAAATATTTACGACTGTTTATTAATTATGAATAATTTCTTCTGCATGGAAGAAACCTTTATTTTTTAATTTAATTTGTATTTTAATATTAACAAATTCTAGTATAAATGTTATGCGAGGATATTTAATTAAATAAAAATAGCCATTATTTTTATTTAATGACATTCTTAGTACTTTGATTATTATTTTTACTTTATATGTGTTTGCTTTGTTTGGATAGTATATCGAATAATATTTTCTTTCGTTCAAAGAAGATTTTACTTTCACCTGTTGTTATAAATAATCGATAATACACGTAGCATGAAACTTCTTAAACACAAGTCAGTTATATCGATTACCTTATCGATCGTCTAAGTAGAGAAGAAGTTAACGTGCGCAATATTTGATTAAAATCTACATTTGAATTTAAACTTTTAAATACTACCTTTGACGATAAATAATTTAGAAGTTGTATGATAATTGCGTAGTTTATTTACCTTGTGACACCAAAAAGCGTAGTAAACTCCAGACATGTATATGGATAAAAGGCTCAAAGCAATGCCAAATAGATCAAATGATAGAAAACACCAATAATCTTTTTCACTTCGGCAGGAAAATGTGTGATACACCGAAGATAATATCATACACGCCTGAAACAATTCATTTTGTTCTCTTTCTTAATTTGTTATATGTTAAACAATTTATTTTTGTAAATTTGTAATAGCGAATACTCGAATTGTTACGATTGAAAAAGACAATTTCTGAATACTACCTGGAAACAGATCAGTAGAAGTGCTACTATCATTTTGTCACCAAAGGGTGCGTGAATATTTAGTAGACAAAGATCGTACAGAGTCAGACCGAAAAATAACATCCATCCGAATATGTGACTCCATATGTTTACTGTTTCATTTGTCCACCAGAATATACTGAAATAAATATTCCCCTTTTCGAAATTGCTTTTATGCATTCAAGACATAAGTAATGATTCATTTTTTATTTACTGCACGGATTAACTGTAGATTAAAATTATCAAACAAATATTATAAGCAATCATTAGAAAAAGACTTTTATTATTGGAAAAGATTTAGAAATCCTTTCAAATTATTTATTATGTATTCTTATACAATGTATAATTCGAGTTCTTAACCTTTCGTATTACATATATACCTACAAATAATAGGTACATATCATTTAAATAATGTAAATACGACTGAAAGTGAGATTTTGTCGAAAATATGTATGGTTCTCTTGTATTATCGGAAGTGTTTCTAACGTTTGATATGTATCGAGAAATCATATTGATATCGAGTAATGTTAAATACGAACCTCTCGATACATAATTTTGTTGTAAGATATCCTCGATATCCGTGAAGAATATAAGGATTATGTTGAAGATATTCAGGAGCTTCTTCATAATCAAGAAGACGTCTCATTTTCTCTTCATCGTCAAGCGTAATCTTTTTATCTTTTATTGGTGACTCGTCCAGCTTTCTGGAAAGCCTACGATATACCTGAAAGGAATTACAACTACATCTTAAGTACTTCTATTAACAATTGTATTTGTATTGGAATATTTTTTCACAAGAACTTGACAAAACAAGGCTTTTTTATTAGTAATGTTAAAAGATCTTGTTCTTTTAGATACTCTTATTTTTAAATATTAAGTTAGGCTAACTAAAATATGGACGATGAAAGTAGCGTTGTAGCTTTTTAATTGAATAATTAATTCGGTGAAACGGTGAAAAATTCTAAAGAGAATTCAGAGCAAAATGTACCCAACATTTTTCAATCTTAATACTTGTATATTTTATACTTTACGCAATATTAATTGATAATAGTAATAAGATTATAGTATTTTAATTAAGAGCGAATTATTCCTGTCAACTTAACACTTCACTAGTTTTTAACGAATATTATGTAACGAATATTATGTAACGTCGGTACTGTAGATGGGAATTTTTACAATAGATACATCTATGTAAACTAATAAGAAGAAATTTACTTTGACGTAAATATAAATATATACGTGGCGTCAATATTTATGTACATGAAATACATATACACGATTTGTAGTAATCAACGTTGTTAGGACCAAATTAGAGTAAAAGTTTATCACTGGACTTAGGTAATACTTTACATAATTTTGTAGATAAAATGTGTTTAATGTTTAGATTTATTATTATTTTTAGGTTACATCAGAGTAGTAAAAAATTCTACGTTATATTGGTTTATGTTTTATAGCTGTAATTTACGATGAAGCTTTTTGTATGATCATATAATAATGAAAACATGTTCTATAAGAACCTACAAATATCTACATTTATGAACAAATACTACGTTATGAACACATTATAAATAAATAGAAGATATTTTTATGCCTTTAAAATTCATAGCGAGCTGGAATAACACTAACATATACATTATGCAATCAGTATCTGTTATTTCGTTATTAAATACCCTTTAATCCCAGTCATTTTTATTATATAACTTAGTAAACTAAAAACTAGTTAAAAAAAGCCATATTACATAAAATATTTACATTACATATAAGCAAAATATCAAATATTTACATTATATCATCAACGAATGCACGAGATAATTCATTGATAAATGTTTTTCTTTGTATATCACCAGTAGCTTATTTAACCAGATTATTTGGTGATTTATGAACATCCGATTTATCCAACTTAAAAATGCAGATGAATGACAGAATTTCTTCTATGATATAGAAATTTCTTATAATTCATTTATAATATTTGTGTTTGTGCATCATTAATAGTTAATTCAACCGGATAGCTTATACAACATCAATAACTAATTTAAACAGAATGAAAAGGCAATTGAATGTCAGAATTTCTTTTACAACTTAAAAATTTAATCAGATGAGTTTCTCTGCGAATTATTTGTGTTTCCTTGTAAACAACCTATTTCTAGACCTTCTATATCTATGGATAGTTTTCATCGCAATTAAGCACATCACATACAATAGATCATAGGCAATCTCAGGATATAAGAGCAAAAATTTAGTCGCTATCCTGAGATACGAAAGCTGTAAAGTAGGCCACAACGGGACTTGCCTTTCATCTCAGTGTGTCAAGTTTATACTACGGGCTTTCTTCTCTATCTTTCCTGTATCTTTCACTAGCGAAATCGATTTTTCACTTCGGCATAGCAGCTCTAGTACTACTTGGTACCAGCTTTGCTATTTTCTTCATCCGCAACTAGTATAGTTATGTATGTGTTATGTCTGTTTACCATGATGATTGCAACGTGTCGCGAAACTTTCAAACAATCTTAAACCTTCACTATAATAAACACATTAATAAACGCAAAAAAACACAGTTCAAATCGTCAATATCCTGTGATCATTTCGTAATTAAGATACTTAAAAATCGATGTTTCTTACATTTTTTTCATGGTATTACTGATCTTCTAATTGCAATTGAAGCGAAAGGTCTTTCCGTGAAAACAAACATTTTCAGTCAAATTAATTACAGTAGAATTTTCATTGTTCGAATTCGTATTACCAGAACCTGATTTCACAGCAAAAGAGATATAAAATGCATAAATATCTGAAGAAATATTATATACAGGTATAACAGCTCACTTTCTACTGCTATTACTGATCTTTTCGTTTCTCGATATAAAGCAATCGCTAGACTGTGGATGTTTATGCAATTTCATATTTTTATAAACATAGAAGGAAGAATTAAACCTAAATAAAGATTCGTTTAATTTATTAAATATTAATTTATTAATATTGAACATATTATATATTTCTTCGTATAATACGTATTCTGTACATTTTTGCACTTTTAAATTTTCCATGAATCCATCCATAGACTAATAATCGCCAGTGGAGTGTAAAGAGGGATAATTGGAACAAATGTTCCTAAAAATCTTTCTATTCAAAGACTTGTTTCCCTTGTAACAATAAGCTTACTCATATTTCATTATCTTATTCTAGGATCCTTGTTCTAATGACCAATACCAGACTATTCGTAGATACTAATTTTTTTGCAAGATTTCCATTTTTTCTCAAACCCAGAATTTTTATTTTTCAATGACAATCTTAACCAAAATCATGCAGAGAAAAAGTGTTAATATTGCTCGATGATTCGTTGTTTGCATTAGAAGTTCATCGTTAACCTTGATAGGTATGGGATGACGTTAAAGGAGAATCGTACACGTCGGTGAACAACCTATATGCTCGGAAATGCATATCGACGTTTTGCAAAGCTGAAGGTTTTGTACGTCAAACAGAAATAGAGCATATCAGGCACAACACAATTGTAGAATACGCTACTGTGTGATCTAACAGTAATTACGGACCAGTCAAAGTGAAAGTTGTGGCTGGAATACGCGCGATGTTTTTTCGCAAAAAGTCTCGGCCATTTTCGTTTCAATGACTATTCTATTCTATTTCCGATAAAAATAACTGACATTATACAAAATTTGTATCTTCATCTCGCGTTAAACAACGTTCAGTTTCGAGCTTAAACTTAAAACATACAATAATAAAACTCAAAACATGCAATTGTATCCTTTCGACTGATTATCTACTTAGTTGCAGGAGATTTTGCAAAGAAGAAAAAGATATCGTCTCTCGGTGGAACTTTTTGTTGTTTTAAATAACTCATTGTCGGAATCTATTATCTTATCTCGAAGAACGAAACATATATTTGCCATGAATAAATATAAATGATAAATAAATGCAAGTAGTAATAATTATAATAACGTGCGCTTACCGCGCCGTTAATCAGCTTCATCGTCTCTTGCGTGACATCTGTTTTTTGTTGCTTTTCATGGTTGTTATTGTGCAGTTCCTCATTGTTCGACTGCTTCTCGCTTTGGTCGCTCACCTCTTCCACGCCTGCTAATAATTTCATCATTGAACAAATTCGGCTATCTTCTAGTCTGTAAATAGAAAAGAAGATTAAGCGACAATTTCAACCAAACATGATGCATTGATACCGTAAGGTACATAAGCTTTATTTTATAAAGCATGTTCGCGAATACAGTCATATTACAAATTAAAACGTGTATGGCCGTGATGGTATAGATTTGTTCGCGTTAGCCTTGACTTGGGTTAATAAATTAGATTACTAGCAAATTTCAATAAGTTAATCTTTTCTTCGTTGTTAATAGCATAATTGTTAAAACGCAAATAATATAGCCTAATCTACTTCGTTTATCTTAAAACGAGAATTGACTACTTTCATAGCACTGGTTTATTTTTTAATTTATTCCGAAGATTTATTATACGTTTGAAACATTTTTTAGCTTCTGCGAAGATTTCTAAACGTTAGAAAATTATCACTCTGGCACGTTAGACACTCAGGAACGTTATTTACGTCAATTAAGTTTCAAATATGTACATGATGCTTCATGTGCTGATAGAATGAATTGCATGCATATACACGTGTAATGCAAATATGTTGAATGTAGTTTAATATGGATATCATCATAAAACACTGAATAAAAATTATAGTATACTCAACCGGCTTTCTCAGCACGAATGTACAATTGGAACGTATGGATAAAAAATCCAATTGGATGGTGCAGTGTTAAATTCTCGTTAGGGAGTCATTCTAGGTACTTTTTAAGTCGAATAGAAGTGCCATCAAAATATAACGTTTATTTCATTATGCTCGTTAATGTATTCGTGTTTCATTGCATTCACTCGTGATTTTCAATGCTTCTTTATCAGTCACGACGATCCGTGTGGCTTTAATATCAACCATACGACACAGAAGGAAGGTTTCCAACTGATCTCGAAGCGGTTCATCGAACAAAATCTCGTACACGCGATTATCCTTTTACACGCGAATTCTTTGAAAAAAAATAAGATTCTACAAAGCCAACACGAGATGTCAAGAAAAAAAATGACGTAAAAGTCCACAGTTTTTAAGTTTCTAAGTATCTGTACCTGCAACTACTACGGATATAGCTAGAAATTTGTGCCATCGAGAAGGAAGCTGTCAAACGCCAGATGGAAACAATGTAACAAGAAAATTACAAACCACGGTAAACGAGCTGCATTTTTAATGTCTCATTTTTTGTCGAACCTTTCTCAATGAACACGTATATTATGCATGAAAGCGTCCGCGATTCGACCGAATTTTTTTTCTCCAACATAAATGCCGATTCTCTTAAATCGTAAACTTTCGAAACATGTTTAGTAAGGTATATCCGGGAAGCTATGGTTTACAATAGTCTGGTTATTTTGTATGTTTACAAGGCATCTGTTCACTCTCTCTCTTGCGTACCGAACAATCTTTCGTGTTTAATCTATGAGAAAGTTGAATGCGCTCTGTGGAACCTGTTAATAATGTCTATTCTGCGCTTCCGTTTTCAGATGAGTGCTATAGTTGGTAATTCTGTATTAAGATATTTCCTTGTATAGATTTTATTATATACGATACTCGTTATTTTCTTTATTTTCTTTATCTTTTTATTAATTTTCTTTATTTATCGTGGAATATATGTATAAGTGACAATGAAAAAATGTCAATCTTCTTTCGTCCGTGTTGTAATATGTTATAATATTATCCGTTTGAAATACATTAGAGTGCGTGAAAATTAGTAAAGTAAAGTTTAACGATAAATTTATGAATTTAATATTATACGCAATAGCACTTTTTATTTTATTCGATTTAGGTAAACTTTTAAATTCTCTGACAATCTTCCAAATAGAAATAGCTTGTTCTTCCTAATACACTTTTTCTCTATGAACTTTATATCGTATTGCCATATGATATGTTAATAAATAAACGATAGATTTAGCATAAACATGACACACGAATAAAGTTAGATTTAGAAGTACAAAATATATATCTAAAACGGGCTTATCTAAAAGTTCTGATATTTAAAAATGGAATTTAAACAAACGGATATGTTAAATCATAGTTTCTTATTCAGCACTTAAACCACTTAAACAAAAGTAATCATTATGCATGTTTAATTTCATGTTAGATACACATATCAATATCCTCAAACATTATCTTCATACTTAAAAAAAAACAGAATGTATAAGGTACAAAAGGTCGAGTAGTCTTCCACTTAATTCAATCTTTAATCTGCACAATTCATAATTAAAATTAATATACGCCCAAGAAACTAAGGTTCTTGCATCGTAATCTTAATTTCGTTCATCTACATTGATAACAATCAACCAACCGCTACGTGTATGTATTCTAACCAAAAATAAAATATTTATTTATCGTTACTTTATAATGAACAACATATAAAAACGTTTTCATTAAAAGACAAAGAATATATCTATATTCAATTAATGCAAAGTTTGTCAAATAGTTGCTTTCGAAGAGAATGAAATATTTTATAGAAAATACACGTAACGATATTTATGATTTTTGCCAATATTTCAAGTATTTGTTCGGTATTCATTACTTGTTAGCTCGAAAGTATAGTGCTCTTTGCAAAGCTGGCAACGAATACGACGGCGACGTAGAAAATATGGCTCGTTTACGTTGTCACATTACGCCCGGTCATGTAACAATGTAATTTGTTAGTGAAAACTCTCAGTAAAGAATCAGTCGTTGGATGAATACACGCGTTTGTTCGTAAACATAAAGCGTGTTCTCGACGAGTGAACGCGACACCGCAGCACGAATATGTACGCTAATTGCAATACTAGTGTGATATATACCACTTTGAAATGATTTAAAACGTCCTCTCTTTGTTAAGCTCTGGCAATGATCGCGAACAACGTGTCTGACTATCGTTACTTTTAATGCTACGTACCACTTGGCTGCGGCTTGTCGTCTGATTGTGAAGCCCTCGCGATACGCGTTTATTGAGCGATCGCAATCAACGTTTTGAAAAGGTCGCGGCGGGTGCAGGAAGTCGGCCGATTGTCGATCTATCGGCGCATTCTTCTCACAGTCGTGTATCCACCAACAGCGAAGTCACCTTATTCTCAACCTCGATCGCCGAGCGTGCCGAGAACAGCACTGACACTGAACAAACCGCACCGTAACCAGACGGTCCAAAGCGCCGCTCGATAGATCGAAACACGTTCTCGTACTACAGACTAGCGATGGACTCGAGTTTTTATTTTCACTTCGTCTCTTCGTGCCAATCTTACTTTTCTGCTTACGCATACAGTAACACGCATGAACATTCGAATATCACGGTATTCGCAAGATTATTGTCCTATATACATATATATATGTTTACAGCAACGTTATTCAATTAATTGTTTTTTAATATATTGAAAGACTTATTGTAATTAGTAGAAACGTAAATTTTATTTATTTAACGCAGCTTTTTGCATATTAAGCAATAGATTAAATAAGGTCAAAATTTAAATATAAATATATTAATTATACATATTTTAAATATGTAGATTGTATAGTGTACACATATGTTTTATGTAGAATTAATGTAACTTGATTATTATTTGATTTGGTGTAAAATCAGACATTGATTAACGTGAAGTGTTTCATATATTTCATGTTAAATTTCGACGTTACTTGCTTTATCGCTTGTAATGCAAGAAACTGTGCGCAATAGATAAAATGTGTGTTTCTGTTAACTAGAATAAATGTTTTGATATATTAAAAAGAAATTTTTTGGAATTTAGCAACGTTGTTATAAACAATTATATGAATCCCAGATGTCTCAATATTGACAAGAGTCGTTTTATGCTAAATTATATTATCGTTGGTATTCTTGACAGTATACTCTGCTACGTTCTTTTCGTCATTTTCGTCTAAATTATATTTTTCTTATGAAAAAGGATATTTTCACAGTCTGACCAAACTATGAAAAATGTCTCGTGTGTACTTCCTCGTTTCAACTGTATGTTAAACATTTTCTTGAAACATTACAAATTATTTTTTGACTAATATGAGAGCAAGATTGAAGTATAAAAATTTGAAGATCGTAGCAAAGTTAAAGACAACATAGAAGAATATTTCAAAATATAACTGGTCCATATCTTGATTTTCTAGCTGTTGTGTCACTTGACGACTAAAAACGAAGTATTAAATTATACAACCAACATTCTTAATTCAAATATATATTATTAAATTACTTCAACTTTCTCAAAATATTTTTGCCTTCCAATTGCTAGTTTTATTGCTTGTATATATTTCAAAATTTTTGCGGATTTTATTTAAACATTTGTCTTTTTACATTTTTTTTACATAAAATTATTAAATTAAAATTACTAGTTGAGAGATATGTGTTATTGAACATTGCCGTGCCATGAATATTTTTGTAAAGGTCATGTGCGTGAGAAATCATTTTGAAAGAATAGAAACTGATTAGCAACAAGTGTAAATCTATTAACATTACACATACATATCTTAACAGAACACTTAGATATGAATATTATTGGATCGGGTATAAGTTCGTTTTCTCAAACTTTCTATTCTTCTTAATGTATGATCTAAGATAAAGAGCACATTTTCCATGCATCAAGAAAATACCTATTATATCGTTATTATAATGTAAATATTAAAATTCAAAGATTTATTGACATTTATTGGTAAAATTTAAAACTTTGGAAAAATCAAAAAGATGACTGTGTTTCGGTGACTGAATAATGTAAGTAGGTTACACTGGTATTGATGACCTACATACATATGTACAGAATATTTTATTTCGTGCAAATGAGAGAATTAATCGTATAGAAGACGCGTTCCATAAATTCTTTATATATTATAATGATGCTAAAAATATAATTATAATTATAATAAATAAAAAGTATTATGCGTCAGTAACGAATATACAAATATTAATACGGAAATTTTGATTATTAATCGACTTTTTATTTGCTGAAATTACTTATTACTAATTCATAAATCCACATTCTACGTGACTGAAGAAAAAATATGTATAGTATATACATTGAAGTTATAGGATGATATTTGATAACAGATTTATAAATCGTTTAAATTTTCATTCTTAAATTTTAACTGCGATGTATACATTTTGGCAATACATATACTGCACAATAAATATTATTTTTGCAATGATTATATATCTGCAAAATGATTTTCGAAGCTTCTTTAAACATTTTCTATAAATATTCCTATGTATATTGTTTAACTTTCGTAATAAAAACTAAATTTCTTCCATTTCTTTCGAACTTTCAATTTCTTGAATGCATTCTATATTTTCAAAAATTATCACAGGAATAGCTTTCGATCGAATTAATTTTCAATAAGTAAAAATAAAATGAAATCAAATGATTAAATTAGATCAAGTAAAAGAAGTGAATTCGCATTCGATGATATTATTAATTCTATTATCTACATCATCAATAATTTGATTTTTAATCATTGTAACTGGTATTGTAGCTGAATTAATTTCAAAATTCTCCAAAACATTCGTACTGGAACATTAACTAGACCACTAACTCGAAAAAAGTGATTGAACATGATTTGAAATGAGTGAATTTTAGCTGAATTTATGTTTCTATCGAGTTTTTTTTCAAAGAATCTTGTTGATCGGGCAAAGATATTCTTATCTCTATCATTAACTACATTGCTTTAGCAGGTTTCTGCTAGCACTGCGGTAAAATAGACGTAGTGCGGTCAAGAGCAGCCAGGGCAAAAGGGGAAAAGCATTGCCACTTTCACCGTTTCATAGTTTTTTCAGCATATCTAAAGAATCTACAACGTATACGAACGGAGCCTGTTCATTGTGAAAGTCTGACAAAGACATCTGCTACCTCCAAGTCTAATTATGCAAAGGTCCTTTATTTGTTCCAATTTTGCCACACATTGATCCTGTGTCCTATACGGTCGCGAAACTTTGGATCAATCAGCTACAGCAGTTCTATTTCTGAAAATTCTTTTTATCCTGGGAGTTCGAAAACTAAGAAAGATAGTTCCCAAATATTTACAATATACCTTCTTTTCTTTTTAAATGTGTAATGGATTTTATTTAAAATTAACAAGGAACTGTTATTTAAGAAGCATTAAATTGTCGATTTTGCGAAATCTAAATTAGATCATGGCGTATATTACAGATTTTGAATATGCAGAGAAAAACCAATAATATCAGTAATATGTAGAATGTAGGTTTATATAGAATTTGGAACAGAACGAAAATAACAAAACAATTTTTTTTATAGCCGATAATTATGGTTATAAGTGATTAGAATGATTATACCTTATCATCATGTGAAATTTATTATATAAAGGGCTAATGCTAAAATAATAATAATTAATTATAATATGTATAATAATAATTACACATGAGATGTGATAATAATAATTAATTACACATGAGTAGTTTTCCTTCTAATAGAGATGAACGATGATCCACTTTCCGAGGCAAATATTTAAATACCTGATTTGCCGCGCATTTTTAGTTGTAATTAAATTACAGTAGTAGACGTTCGTATGAGACAAAATCGACATTAACAAGTGATATACCATATTACATACTAATCGATTTGTCTTTTCTAGGCTTCGTACTTGCTCCGTGAGCTTGCCATATTTTAAGCACCGATTACATTCAAGACTTGCTCGTTAACGCACTTTACACTGTTCGCAAGACAAAATCGTTTACTTACTTTCTAATTAAGTGACCATCTTTACGATATTTCGGATTGTATTCGTTTTCTATGATTAAAAGCCGAAACACTGGTAGCACCAACGAAAGGTGCATTGTTCCTAGATTAATTTGAACAAACTAACAATAAACATGTTGAATGACAACACGTCCTTTTCTTCTTGTAAAAATTGCGTTAAATGGATTTTAGAAACAATTTGATATCTCATTGGAATCCTTTGCAGCCACAATATATAGGAAAATATGTAACTATCGCAAAAACATATCGTGAGTACTTGAGGGAACTAAGATCTATTTAACGGTTATTTTTCTCGTACGGTATAAGAGTTTGTATAATATAATAATAGGACGTGAGAGAGAGGGGAGAGAGAGAGAGAAAGAGAAAGTGAGAGAGAGAAGGTACGTATACTTATATTGTGGATGAAAAGGAAGCTTAAGACAAATACTAAATAATAATAAAAAATTATCGCTTAAAGAAAAATTTACACGCAAAACAATAATAAACGCATTGATTCGAGAGTAAAACATAGCGACGGGCGAATTCTTAATTCGCAAGGTACGACGCATGACTTTACTGATAATTATAATGACGCACTATTATGAAATGAATTCATAGGATTTTACAAATCCGTTGTTAAGCTCTAGGGCTCATTAAAACATTTCTTAATTATTTCGTAATATGTTTTAGGTAAGAATTCAAATAAAACGTACTTCGCTTTCATCATTTATCGATAAATAGTGACATCGATAACTACATTTTTATACCTAAATAAAGCCAAACGACGTCAATTTCACGTCATAAGAAATCGTGAATGCCTTTGATTGATATCAATATCGCACGGGCCCATGAACGGCAGGTACTTATGTCGCGGTCAATTAAGTTGCCAAAACTTTTTTATTTTGCGTATGTTGAATTATTTCAAAATGTATAGTCCAATTTATCGATTAACGATATGCATAATTAAATTGCTACACACACACAGGAACCAAACCATAAATTTCGAGTTACTCGTAGAATTTGTTAGATAGGTAAGGAATTTTAATAATTGAACAAAACATACAGGTATAGTTTCAGTAGTATTTATATATAGCCCAGTCTTACAAAAAAGTGACCGTATCGTTCCAAGGGACGGGCAAACATTGCTCACCTGCGTTAAAACTAACAATAGGTGTACTGTCAGTTCAAAGTTTTCATTTCACTGAGAAAGTAGGTATTATAATGTTACGATATTATAAGCACAATAATTAAAAATTAAACTATTAAATTCAAATACAAATCCTACTTTCACTCTCCTATATTTTACTTCCATTTTTATTTATGAAAATCAAAGCGGACATGTTTCTTTTTTTCCTGATTTATATATATATATATATAATGTTATGTGACCACCTTTTAAATTGCCTCAATTGCCATTGTGGCAACGTCTCAATATTCGCAGGCCTCTCGGGACGAAGGGAACTTCAGTTTGATCACGTTTGTCTGAGCATTCTTCGAGCCCGAGTATTGGCTTAAGTTTTAAAGTAGACGAGCCATAGCTAATTTCAATCGGTGCTGATGCATAAGTGGCAATAGGCTGGGGCTGCTTGTTGGTGGCTTTTGGATGTTGAAGTCAACGGAGATTGGCGCATCACATGGCATACTTGCGCGTCCATTCACGTGCCAATTCATTGTACTTCTCCCTGTCAGTTTTATATAACCTTGCTATCTCTGGTACCAGCGGGTCATCTGGATTTGGATCGCAGAGCAGGGAGCATATTGATAATAAGACTAAAAAAGCAACAGAGAATTTTCTCTCTTAAAGACTATCTTAAAACTTTAGGTTTCATAAAAATTTTATTTCATTAGTTTTATGTTCACATTGTGTTCAAAAGTTTGTACACACCCTTTGATATGGTAAGTGCTGGTGACCATTGCGATCTTAAAATGTCCAAACAAATACTTCCATTACTGTTGATATTTGGATGATAAATTCTGGTTGTAAAAGCAACCTGCATATATACATAAGGAATTAATATGCCTCTTGTATATTGTTATAGAGAGTTATTGAAAAAGTAATTAACATACCTTAGGTGGTTTGAATGGATAATCTGTGGGGAAATGAATTGTAAGGAAAAACACTCCTCCTTGGTATGGACTGTCAGGCTGAAAATAATATTTACTCCTAATTATGTGATAATATTTAATTGTAAATACTTTAAACATAGATAGTGTAGCTTTTATTTATGTTCATAATAAAAGATTTTTTTTAAATTATATTTAATAAAGTTAAATTATGAATTAGTTTGCAATATTAATATCAATAAAGAGTAGTAAACATAATTATTCTAAATGCAAAAACCAAATAATAAGTATATTATACAACTATCATATCATAATAGGATTATATGACTTAACAGAATTAGAGGTGATTCATAAAATCTTGTTGAAACATCATAGTAAAGATAACATGCATTAGTTTTTATACTTTTAAGTAAAATTGTTAGTCATAAGTAGCATAATACGAGTTTCATTATTTTAGAAGTTACCTTTAAGTATCAGAGTGAAAGCGAAGATACTTGAAAATAATACTCACAAATTATATTTATATGTTCATTAATAATTCTAAGAAAGTATGTATTTTTAAGTTAATAAATATTAATCTAATTAATTCAGAAATAGTATTAAGATCATTATATACTTACTGGTCCCATAATAGTTGCTTGCCAATGGAATACTGAAAGCAATTACACGATTAGATGTAGAAATTACAGTTTACTACAAATCATAATTGATCATTATATAAATTAAAGAACAATTAATATATAATTATAGCAATATCAAAAAATGATATAGTTTGTAAAAATGAGCAAAAGTAATGAAAAAATAGCTCCAGTTACCTTTGATAATAATTAATATATATCTTTTAGAAAAACAAATGCAATAATGTGCTTTCGCATAAAATATGATAACATTTATACTAGTGATGCAGGCAAATTATGATTTGCCAATTTCTAGTTGAAGCATATGCAGAAACAAATACTTTCAAAGAACTTACAATCGTCTCCCACAGGACCAGCGGAACATTGCGCAGGTGGATCTCTACCAAGGTCCTGAAGTTCCTAAATATACCAACAAATTTTAATAACATAAATAAAGAGTTTCTCAGAAGAATATGTGTATAAAATATAAATGAAGTTATAATTACAAATAATTTATATTTTATATATAATAATTCATAATTCTAATATATAACTTGTTCTACTTATTCTATGTTTCCATGTTGAAGAATATGTTATTCTTTAAACTAATTTTTTTTGAAAATAATACATTCTACTAATAACATAATCTTCATACAGTGCATGATGAAATTTTAAGTTTTACAATGTATATATCTATAGATGTATAGATTATATGTGAAACATGTGTAAACAAAGTATTCTAGAAGATTCTTACATACATGTATACAGGATGTTTCATTTTTATGCTGCCAAATGGTGTCAGCACGTTCTATGATTAAAAATAAGACAAAAATGTTATATAAACATAGTTATAAATGGTAACTACAAAGTTATAACAAAGATACCAAAATTATAAATAACTGGTTTCTTGTTTGATTTTGTATGAAACAACTTCATAGGTCAATTTAGCATTTACAAGAACAGACAAAACTTTGAACAAGAACTTTAGTAAACATGGTCAACCAGGAGAATTCAGATCAACCAACAAAGAGAATTCAGTCATTTATAAATTTGGCATCTTTGTTATAACTTTGTAATAAGACATGTACAATCCTATGTTTATATAACATTTCTTTTTTCTTATTTTTAATCATAGAATATAGTGATATTACTTGATGGGATAAAAATGAAACACCCTGTATACCTGTACATATCATAAGAATCAAATAAATTAGAAGATTTTATATAATATACAAATCCATAAATATATGGTATAATTTAATCATTTATATCATATACTTTGAAAAACTTCAACTTCTTTATACACAAGATTATCATCCAAAGATATTACAATAGTAGTATTATAACATAAGATAAAATAATGTAAAGTATCAATACAGATATTAAAATATACCCATAAAGTTACAGCGAAGTTATTATAATTAGGAGGATTAATTCAAATGAATACTACTTAATAATATGATAAAACAAAGTACGACTACAGATTTAAATACCTGAAGTACTTGTTACACAAATACTCGTAATAAGCATATGGTTACAGAATCAAAGCTAAGAAGAGAAATGACATATCACTTTGTACTTAGTATGATTACTCATTATGATTATAGTATATTATATGATTACTCATAGAACAATGCATCCAGAACTTTCTATTTTTTGTCCTACCACTGTGAATAATGGTTCGGTTAAAAAATATTATAACGACTGACAGGTCAAATTGTTAGTAGGCATTATGAAAAGTATATCAATCCTTAAATGATTCACTTTATCCAACTAATGTGTGCTGCAGTCACATGGTGAAAATTATATTGAGCTATGGTACAAATAAGTGATGGGTCACTTAGAAAATTTCTAATGCTATTTCTATCCACAAATAGAATATGAATGCTCTAATGAAATTTTCATAATTTCTAAGTTATCTATAGTTTCATGCATATATGTATATATGAGTAAACATATATGTATACATAGATGTATGTAATGCACGGTTTTACGTTACTTCCGGCAATTTATCGGCTAGCCACTTAAAATTTTTTCAGATTTTCACTGTCACCGTAGCTACGTCCACTGGCACAAAGTGGCACTGTGCAACGTGCGTAATGCACTATGTCGACATAAATGGGTACGCAAGTAAATCAAAGCACAACCGAAGAATGCAAAAAAAGGGGAAAAGCCAACATGATTTTCAATGCTGGCTCACATTGCTTCACTGCAAAATCGTTAAGGGCGTTCAACCGCATTCGACACACATCACATCAACACCCGATTGTCTTTGTACAATACGAACACCTCTGATCATTCACGTACCTTATTAATTCGTTTTAAAGCCATTTGTTGAACTGTGTGTTGATATTAACCGGCTGAAAATCAGACAGCGATAGCCGCTAGCCGAAGATCTTTGATTAGGGATTGCAAGATGGCTGCCTTCTAAACGTAGCCTTACCGCGTTGGTCAAATCAGTATCCGTCAGCTATTTCTGCACCTTCTTCTCCATATTTAACCAAAGTATTTGTGATTGTACTTATGATTATTTTAACAGATAAATTTTATAGTGGGAACATTTTAATAGAAAATAATATTATTATGTTTTCTTTTACACCTTTTATTGTGAAATTAAGCCAGAGACTTCACGGATTTCCTTTTATCGGCAACTAGTGGATTTTTAACATTATACTATCATTTCTCGGTAGATGTCGTGATGAGAAGTACAAATGATTGGCCAATGCGCGTGATTAAACGAATTCTGCTTTTAATATGTATGTATTGTATATATAGTACTATATATATGCATATATACACTGACACTGATACTAATTGTAAGTATTTACATCAGTTTAACAATGATCATATAAATTTGAAATACATTCTATTTAGTTATCACATTAGGCCGTTTCCTTTCTTTAAAGGAAGTATAGTAACTAACCTAAAATAATTAAGTCTATATTTCGGAATAATTAAACCGAAACACAAAGGAGATAAATAGGGGAAAAATTGTTATTACTATATAAATTATACACTTCGTGTGTTTATCTAAGTATGACATCACCTGTTCCAAGAAAATATTTTTCTCACTACATACATATATATATACCTGATTAATAATGATGTATATGGTAAAACAAAACAAACTACGTTGATCCCAATTATAACATTAGGTTAGATAAGATAGATAAAATTAACAAGTCATATCGAAATATCAATACACATCTTAATATTATTGAATCTGAAATACACATATTTCACGATATCCTATTATTATGACTGACAATAAAAGGAAAATAGCAGGCTGTACATGCGTTCAACAAAAGTTGCACAGGCAACAACGGAGAGATCAATGCAAAAGGAAGAGACAAACATTCGTATATAATCCAGAGGAGGAAATGTGGCATGAACCGTATTTAAGGGACTTACGCAAAGAATTTTCAGATGTGTCTATATTGTGTGATTCTAAGATCGAATTGCCATGGAAGGATATCGCGTTACCAGCAGCCGGCATGAAAATTCGTCAGGAAGTTTCGTTAACTCCTTTGAATGATCTTAATGAACAAACGGATGACACAGATGTTGACAAAGAACCAGTGGAAAAAGAATCTCTGGGAACTATGCTTTTACCATGGAAAGATTTAATTATTACGGAAACCTTACCATCAAAACGAGACAGCCCCGATAGTTGTGATTCTACACTAGAAATTCCGTGGAATGATCTTGTACTCGAGAAGCCAATGCATATACAGCCAGTGCAGGAAGAAGCTTGCATTACTGACGATGTCGAGATTCCATGGAATGACATTTTAATACCGCGAAATATAGTGATCGAATCACAAAAGAAGAAACATCCATCTTCGAAGTATCCACCTCGCTCATTAGTAGGCACGAAGGGTGTTAAATGCTGTTGTGTCAGTGTTGGATGCAGATTGTAGAATGAACTTTACAACGAGTTGTGAATAATTTATAAATTTCCGATAAAAGACTGAAATATAAACTTTTATTAGGTTATATTTTTTAAATACTTTGGTTTTATTTACTTTTAATGTTCCATATTTTCTTTAAAAATACATAAAATTTGTCGAATTTCGGTAGAAATTTTTATATTATGGAAAATTTATCTAGTTTCAAGAAGTACAATGAAATTATTTCATATTATAAATTATGCTATATGTTTTATAGGATTCTAAAAATTAATATACATGCATATAAATCGAAAACTCGGAGATTAACTTCTAGGAATTATCCCATATTTAGAAATTTATATATGTACAATATACGTATACGTATAAAAAGTATATATCAGATTGCGCAAGTCCTTACAACTACAAGGTCGTTCGGAATCTTTCTCATTAGGTTTATTTTTAACTGATCGAAGACGTTTAACACGTGGTTTATATCACGATACGGAAATACATATAATGTATTGATACAGAATAAAAATAATATTTTTATCAAATATGTGTACATTTTTTCTTGCTTTGTTTATACATGTTGACAAATACAAAATAGCATACACATGAAGACCGTTAACAAAGGTAAAAAAATTTGTCGTCATTTACATTACCGACGGAAGTCAAGTTGCGATTCAAATACATAAATTGCCTGATGGCGCTAGTGTAACGAAACGTTGGGTAGCCATGATTATTATTTGCCTGATGTTCGTGATTGGCGGCAGTCGGCACTTGCCAGTGGACGCGAACGGTGGTTTGTTCGTATTGCAGTTAAGTCGACAGCTGCACATGAAAATGGCGTAGTAAGGTGGTATAATGCCGTAATTCTGATCGCATAAATGTACCGCGAGAAATTTTGAACAGCGAACAGGGATTTACCACTTGACTTTTCAAGCATCTGTAACGATACCGTCCAGTCGAGAGCATTGTGATTAATTTGATAGCTCCGCTTATTCTAATAGCAGCGTGAAATGTGTATTGTGTGTTGGTGACTTGTACTGTGATTTGACAACGCATGTGTTCGAGTTCCTGGTAACGTTTTGAAGTTCGTATGGAAGTGTACAGGATCGATTAAGCTAACGTGATTAGATCTTCATGAGGGAAACACAAAAATGGCACTTATACTTGAGAGAAATCGTGAATTTTTCCTCGTGACAGCTTGACGACCTCGACTCCAGACGAGTTCAAGATGGCGCCACCGGCATTTTGACACTTGCACAAGATTCGTCAGCTGGATTTTACAACCGTTCCGAGCTTCGATTATTATGAGCAGAGAATTTTACGTTCCTTGTACACCTTACACTTATCAGGTAAGTGAATTATCGCTTGTCATTTTTCGTGGTAATCGTACGATGACACAATGTGTCCGGTAACCACTGCTTCCTGCATCGCCATGTCCTCCCAATCGAGCATGTATGTACTCCAAATTGTTAATTTCTTTCGATAAGCTGTAAGCATTTTGTCTTTCCTTTTTCATACATAATATTCTGTACTGAAAAATTTATCTACCGCAGACGTTTTGGAAATGAATGCGTTTGATACAATTCGACCGAAATTATACTCTGTTCCTGATATAGATAGTAGTGATAGTTATTTCTTGGCAATGTCGTATAGGCTCGTTTGATACAAACTGTCATAATCACGTGAAATTTAGGCGAAACAGTGTATAATAAGATATCACTCGTGTATAATATACGTAACTCGATGTATCACGACTTTTTTTTTTGGTTAGTTCCGTTTGAAAGTACATACATCAAACAGTGTCTTGTAACGTAGCAATTCACCGATTGCTATTTAAATGTTGAAGTTGTAATAAGAGCGAAGGAAAACAACGAAGGTGATGTCAACGAAAAAGTGACGGTCGATAAAAGCCGACGGGTAATGTCAAATCGCACGATGTGAAAATTGACAAGTAACAAGGTCTACGCCTAGTTTCCGTGTACCTCTTCGTGGATTTTTTGACTTTCACTATGAGTGATGGGCCTTCATCGGAAAGCGTGGCGGAAAATAACGCCTCCATGGCGAACAACGGGGGGGAATTACACTCGCAGGGTTCCATTGACAAACGTATTAAAGATATGAGTCTGTCTATCGTGAGTAACATAACCAAGAAGGTGAGTGAGACCTTAAACTTGGATGCTTGACACTCAGAAAATTCTATGTTTACTTCTAATAAATTTGATATTCTTATAAATGAATAATTTTCCTTTTCGTGAATGTAATTTCATCTTGTTTGCATTAGTCGTAATTTTTTATGAATTTATTATAATATCGTTCATAGTTCGGTTACTCAAGTACAAATCGGTGCTATTATTTATCTTTAAGAAAATTTCCAGTTTATATATGTTTTACTTTTGTATTATTTTATCGTATTATAGACGTACGATATTTTTAAATTATTTTATTAATCATACATATATGTATGTGATTTTCTTAATTTGCTGCTTTATATTTGTTATACTGCATTGTGAGTGTCTTTAAAAAAAAATTTAATGTAATCGGTCTGTAATAATTTATTTAGAAATTCGAATGCCGTTTAGATTAACTAGCAAAGAAAGTATTATTTATTGAAGTTGTTAGTCTTATTTATTTTTATCATTAAATAATTTAAGCAGTATTTAACGCCACATCGAAAAATGTATTTAATAATTTTATTTCAATATTAATGTTTAATATTTATTAATATTTAACTAAAAATGAATAGAGTACCATTTTATTTAAGAATTGAAAAAGGAAATATGCAAGATTCTGTTAGAAAGAAAAATATCCATATAAGTTATATTAATATACAAAGCAGCAAATGTAGAAATATCATCCGTATCCGTAATCACTAACATTCGCATAACAAAAAAATTGCGAACGAACTGTTCTGTAGCGTACACTTGTTAATTTGTTTTAATTTAATTTCTCGTTCCGGCCTGTATAAGTTTCTGGTAAACAAATTGTTTTTGAGCATTTATATTTATTTAACAATTTGAATGTCTCACGTGTCGCGTCATTTCGTCTTGCTTTTCAACGAAACCTCGTTTAGCGATCATAACGAACAGATCAGATTGAAGCTACCAAATGCCGCTTCCTACCTGAAACGTTTGATGAGATTGAAGAATGGAGGAAAACTCGAATCCGAGAGGGAAATGATCGATGGCGCTTCTGAAGTATCTGAAATCACGGAAAGTATGTTAACTCACGTGATGCTAGAAGTCTCGAGTGGTAAATTATTATTATATTTGGTCGTTAACCTAAGCATATTCCATAAAAGAATTTATCTTCCATAGACGACAAAGCTTTCGTTTCTCTTCTTCATAAAGCATTTAATCTTTAGTTTAAATTAACAATCAAATAGAAAATTTCATTATCGTTGAATTATGATTAGTTAAATGTTGTCTTCTTGCAGGCTACTTGTTTTTATATTTCTTAAAATATAAAACTTATATTTTCTATTGTAGACTTTAATATCCTTTGCATAGAACCTATGTTTACATAAGTAGGTAGAAAGTTTTGGTTAAACTCTTTCTTCTTGTGCGTGTGAAGACAACGAAGATTTTGTGGGAAATGTCCTCAACTAGTTTCTTTATTTTTATTTTTACATCATTTAAACGCCATATTAAAATTGCATAGGATCTTATCTTTGATATCTATCTTCAGGCAAATTGAAACGTTTTTGGATTATCATTAGGAGTTGCTTTATTTGTTATCGTTATAGATATGTCAGGAACTTTTCCCATAAGAAACAATTTTATTCATCATATAAATATGTATTCTATTACTAAAAATACATTAAAGGCGATACTGTCACAATTTGTTCAATTTTTACCATAAAATAATTCATTCGGAATAATTCACGTTAATTTATAGGGAACACCCAGCGTACATTTTTAATAAACACGATTTAACAATATCAAAATGATATGTCTATAGTAACAAACTAATACTACTGAAATTAATCACTAAATAGTGTGCGTTAATAAAGCTACGACTATTATTCAATTTCTCTTTCTCCACATCCCATAGTCATTCAATTTATCAATGATAATTGTGTGTTCTAAATATAAGCGTGTACTTTTACGATCTTTGCTACCCAGTGTCATTTCACAATTGAGAATTTCTATCTGGCAGTTCATTTATTTGAAAATCTACCCATATAAAATTAAATATTGATAGTTGTCGTGTTTATATCTGCCTGTATAAAACTGTTGACGAGCTGCAATTTGTTAGTGTCGATCAATGAACAGGATATACCGGCAGACAGGGATTCGGTCGACTGGCCGGAGAGTCATGTGGTCGAAACAAGGTGGTACGAAACTCCCAGTGACCCTTCGAATCCTGAAGGACCTTCCACTTCCACCGTGCACACGGACGACAATACAAGTATTTTCAATCGTTGATTATGATGGTAGAGTAGGGTTGACCCCCTCATGCGGGTTTATTGATTCTCCTATAGAGATTTTTGTGTTTAATGATTCATACATTAGCTCCCTTATGCCTTTTATTCCTTTATTTATTCTTTTGTTATTCTGCTTTTATTAGATTTCTACGAAAATATATCGTAGATATATTTCTATATTCGAGAAGAAAGTAACCATAATGAATTTATTGAAAGATTGTCGATGTATTGATTTACTTTCAATGAAACGTTTACGGAAGAATTCATCGTCAAATTACATTGTTTGATATTTATTTCGTATATTCTATAACACGTAGATATTATAGAATTTATTGGATAAATTTCGGTTGAATTCATAAGATTACAAAATATACTGAATGGGCTGTTCCACAAATGCGTCTATATAAAATATATAAAATTATAACACACATTTTTACATACATTGCACGTAAATACAATTTCAATTGCGTTTCGCGTTTATTCAACAAATTGTTACCATTCTTCATTTTTTAAGTAAAACAAAAATTGACTCGGCAATAATAAACCCATTAATCGATACATATAGGTTTTCTTTTTTTCAATATTCGTTTGTCTCATAATTTTTTTACGTTTCGAGATTAGAGACCATCATTGCCGCTTAAACGAATTTCTACCGGTAAGAACGTTTCTCCCATGTTTCCTTCTTTCCTCATTCTCTTTCCATCACGGCTTATACGGTTTGGAAATCGAGTACGATATAAAGTTCATCGATTCGTGAGTCATGAAATTTAGTCGGGCTTCCTTGCAGGCGAATACCCGGTGATCGCAACAGTAGCACAAACTCAACCTGTTCAAACGATTTCAAACTCTGTGACCACCACCGAGGCGATGACCACAAATGGAATTTTTGTCAGTGTACTGAACCGCGATACTGCTGCGGCGAGGAGTATTTTGCAGTTTAGGGAAGCCTTGTCTTCGCAGATCGGGTAAATTCGATAATCATTAACCAACGATAAAACTGCGACCAAACTTTAATATCCTATATATTTTTCACAAAACCACTCGAAAAAGAATAGTGTTTCTATTAACAATAATTAGTTAGAGAAATGTTCCCTCTGAAGACTGAGAAAAATTCTGCCTTGAAATGTTCAATTCTCGAACAGTTCAACTTGACTAAAAGGGGTTTCGAACAGTATACTTATGTTTCGTTTTTTATTTCAAAGAAAAGTAGTTCACGTTTTCGAATATTCTCCGAATTACCATAAAGTTTGAGATGCCACTGAACCGTGTAAACATCGCATTCAGAAGGACTACGATATTTGTATTCTTTAGATTGCAAGCGGAAAGGCTTAGAGACCAAGAGACTCGAAGCGTTCCGTTGGTCTATATTCAGAGTGAAGATCGTCACGAGCTTTATCCGCAGGGCACCGTAAACGGTGAAAGTGGATTTAGTGGATCGAGTACGATCGGGTAAGCGTTTTGTGAACTCGAAAATTACAGTGTGATTTAAATGATAGTCCGAGTTTGATCGATTATTTAATCCGCGTCGTGAGGTTCCGAACGCGAGCTTCCTTTGTTTCTTGAACCTATACCATTAGCGTTTCTGTCCTCAACACAAAATAATACCAACGTTTAATCGTTTCTCATTATAAACAGATATTATAATCTACAAGCAATAAAGGCACAGTTCGTGTAATTAAATTGGCCGGAAACGTGTTATCTTATCAGTGTCTTAATTGCTTCAACCAGAAATTGTAATAAGAATCATACATGTATACAATTGTAAACATTTTTATCCAGAATGTTAATTTATACGCTATCATTTCTATTTGTTGCAAGCAATTTGCAAAATGCTAGATTTGTATCGTCTTTTTATAGATTTCACATTTGTATCTGTACTGTTGAATAATGGTTTATTGTATATAAGCTATTATGTGTTTAAGACGATAATAATTACAAAGACGAAGTTATTTTGGAGGCAATTAGTAGGATTAGAAATTGTTATTTTTATCTACTTTTCTCTTAAAACTTCTAAGAAATTTCATTTTCCGTTGAAATATAATTACAGGTAGATTTTGTCGATGTTAACGTTCCAACATCTCGGTACTCTGAAACTGCACGCGAGACGCATTAATTAGTTGCGGGTGCCGTTTCGAGGTTGTGTTGTAACTCGGTGACTCGTGTCGCGTTGCTTAACGTCGAATGGCCTCACGAATTTCCGATGCGCTCGAGACTACTTGATAGCGTGAGAGCGCGTTATAATCGAACGTGGTGTGTTGAAAATTAAGTGAATTATTTAGGTATTAACTTCGCTATATCCACTATATATATGTGTGTGTATGTGTGACATATATATGTCGATGCAACAAATTCCATGTGTTTGAATGTTGGTGTGTAAGCTAAGAAGCATAATGGTGTAGGTCAGTTCACTGCCTAGTATCCATAAAATAGCGTTCTGCGTTTATTATCACAAAACGTTGATTATATTTCTTCAAGTCATAAAGATGTATCGTGGCAGAGAATAATTTAATTGATCATAAAACCAACGATAAATTTTAGACTTAAAATACGTAACTGTATTCAGGTTCTCAAATTCTTGACTTGCGCTATTATGATTTTCAATTTACCACGAGTTCTGTATAGCTACTGGTTCGATACTGAGGCAGTAAACGATGAATAGGGTGACTCCGAAATCGTGGTACACACGTGCAACACGTGAAAACGAATCGAATATTTGTCATATAAATTTATTTTTATTTCACTTCACATAAACATACAATAACATTTCAAACGTCGAATCACTTCATCTAACTATTATTAATTATCGCTGATTAATTCAGCCGTGCAATGGAACAGCACATCTGGTCTGTGAAACGCGCGCGTCCCTTTAAAATTGATCCGAGCTCGTTACTCGATCTAATATTTGCGGTGAAACACGTTGCACGCGCAGTATTTTCTTGTTTTGCTTTGGTTTTCGCGTGCGCATGTTTCGTAGCGCACTCGCAACCCGCAGGGCACGCCGAAGCGCAAGGATATCGAGTGTATAACTGCGCGGAGTGGCATGACTATCCAGTGGAAGATTGTGGCGCATCGTGCGGCTCTCCTCGGTAAACCTATTCGCGTGCTAACCGCGCTAAAAAATCGGTAACGGTATCGTTATTGTGGTCGGTTTGCATTCGTTGAACGTTGCCGATACTCTCGGTAGAACGCCGCATCGTCGGAAACAGTTTCTCAACCGGTAGATCGTCTTTACTCTTATTAACCGAGCCGGACGACACAGACGAGTGAACTTTAAGAGACGATTGTTGGTCTGTGACGCGAATTTTTTTCGTTTGAAATCGGTTAGCGGTGTATTTGGGATTAGAAAATAAAAGTTCGTAGAAAAAAATTGTGCAAATGAAAGTTGATGTGTAGTGAAAATTATTTCTTTAATTTTTCACTGATTTTTGAACGCTGGAACAGCCAGTCGTCAGCGTGTACCTATAGTGGCGCACGGAATTATTTGAATATTTATAGAAGGCTTTTGCGAATATATTACGTGTTTTATACGAAACATTTTGAAATTCGATTAGCGCTGTAACGAGACTCGATAATCATGATTGTATCAGTACAGTTGGAGAAAAATCTAAGAATGTACATAGAAACTACGAGATATTTAGCGCAAGTATCGCATAGATCACAAAAAATGCTGTTTAAACACCATTGTATTAATAGGTCGTAATATTCAGTAGAACAATTTTTAACATTTAATATATTTTTATGATATCTATTCTTGCTGTATCCTAATTTTTTATCGAAGATATGTTCACAGTAAATATTCTGTAATTTCTATATTCAATTTCGGATTAATTTCAAGTGTTGCCAATATTTTCGTTACAGCACTACTGAAATTTCAAGATGTTTTATATAACACACAATAAGAACACAATATTCTACAAACTTCTACATGCATTTTCAGTAATAAATAAAGACTGCCACTTTGTGCTTGATTCTGGTCGTTTATCTTTATTGTTTCATTGTATTTTAACGACGTTGATATACGTATGTGATTGACTCCTTCTTTTAAGTAATAATTCAGGCTAGAAATATATTCATTGAGTCAACAAAAGAATAAGCTTATATTTTGTATTCTTAAAAGACCTATTATCCTACATTTCCTGGTATTTTCTCGATTTTCTTCAAGTAACATTGTACGGTTCCGTAAACCAGATTAACCCTATTCGAGGTGCAATTCATTGTTAGTTCCAGTTATGCTTTCGTAGGTCCGATTAATATAATGTCATCAAATTCTGCGAACCACTCGGGTCATTCTAACGGTGGCACACTTGCTATTCTCTTAAATTTTTAAGTTTGTCGTTTAAAAAAAAAAAAAAGGAAAAAAAGGAACAGTATACAATGCGTATGCTATTTACTTTGCTTTCGATCTCTATATTTCTTATCTAATCTTCACATAATTTAAAAGTAGAGCAGTTAAACGTATAGCATTTTGCACAAGTTCTAGTAAGTATTGCAGTAAGAACATTTATTTTTCCAATAACCGAAGACTAATATAATTTGTACGTATTTCTTTAGCCGAGCCACTATCGGTTTAAACGAAAAAGATAATAAGGGAACAGATAATTAATTTCTTTTGCAAAAGTTATTTCTAATTTTGAATATAGAGAAAAGATACATAGATTAAACCGTATTGTGATAGAATGTCAATTATAATATACAGAAAAAACTGTGTTAGAGGATCAGCCGTTTATTCAAGACATTTAGCATCAAGTATTAGCATACGTATCAAGTATTAATCATAAATACCGGTTAAGTACTAATTGTTACATGTCCATTTCGCGTTTAATTAAAACTGTACATTTCTAGTTATTTTGATCAATCTGTATAATCTATATGGGACAAATTGTCCAGGCGTTTCTAGTTGAGGATAGAATAAAAGTAGAAGTCAAAAGCACGTCTGGCGTATGAAAGGCAATGGAAAGGAAATGTAAGATCCTTGCACGAAGTGAAATGATTTGTCGAGGTGATTTCACGAAGGAAACATTGCATCTATTCTACCATCGTTACGCCGCGGCATGGAGCCGAGCCAATCGATTTTCATGTAGCGTACCATTTCTCCTTTGGTTTCCTGATTTACAATTTGACTGATCGAATCAACCGTGTAACGCGTAATGAAAATATGAAATTACAATTAATCTGCTTCCGAATGCAATAAGGAAGGAGTTACAGGATCATTAGAAACTTGACATCCTGGATAGAGCTTCGTTCGTTTCATACATTCGCTTTTATTCTGCATCGCAACAAAATCTCAACTACGTATCATGTTTTATTTCTTCTATTTCTCTACTGCAATACTGTTTCTTATATCGCAACATCTGTATGAGATTCATATTTTTACAACCAACCACTTCAGTTATATGTATATTTGTCTATCTTGCAATTTAAAATTAAATTAATTAAACTAAAATTAAATTACTATCAAAGTATCGAATAATAAGTATCACGGCTAAGTTTTCAAATACTTTCATGAGCATTTTCACACGTACATGTATGCACTTGAAGTAACGAAATACAGTATAAAATGAAAGATACAAAACCTTTTCCTGTACTTAATGACAATCTCTATTTAATAACGAACTTTGTCGATTGTTATTGTACGAACCGATACCCGTTTCTGTTTCCATACAATGCATCTTTTATTCGAATCGTACGGATCATTGGGCCGAATTCTTTCTTCTCACCGGTCGAAGGAGCAATTAACGGAGAGAATGATTCACGATGTATGCACGTGAACTCGTTTCCTCGTGTTTTCGATTTTGCAATGCACGAACCGATCGACAGTATGGACGAATTCAGTTTCTATCGAAACGCATTGGCTTTATTATATTCAGACAGTGAAGTGTAACTGAACGAGTTTTGCTAGTAACGCGAGGTGCCAGACTTTCACGAGTATGCGTTTTGCTCACTGGATCGTACGGAGATCCTATTTGATTACAGGCTGTGTTCGACCGAGCCGTGGTTACGTCTGATCGTGACTCATTCGTTTCGTACGTTTGTGTACACCAAGTACATTTGTATCTATCGGTCACCTCATTTGAGAAAGTCGTGTGGGGTAATGCACATTGAAATATTAATTTCATCTGTTATTTATAGAGTTCTTTGTCTCTGGTCACGGGGAAGAACGTGTATTGTGTGTGTTTCGTGAAACATTGTATGTGCACGAACGAGGGGAGAAAAAAAAAAAGAAATATAAGCGAAGAATATCAGCTTTGCTTTATTTTGTGTTATTTAGGATTTTACGATTTAATTTGTTAACACGTTGAGTGCGCAAAGCTTATCGAAAGTGAGACTGAATAAATCGAAGAAAATCAAATATGTAGTAGGAACAACTGTCGAAATCGTATGACGTATAATTGCTTTTATAATGTACACTTGCAAAGATAAAGTAATCAGACAGATAACGTAGTGAAGCTAAACCGACCATTAAAACTAGGTCTATGCTAGAGTTCCTACTCCCGCGTAAATCTATAATTTTCGCGTTATCGTTGCTAAGAGAATTATTGATAATACCATCGTATAAAGTATTACGCAAAACTGGTTATACAACGTAAATGATATTTCTCTCTCGAAAAACTCAGTACAAATTGTATATTTTGCAAAAAAATCATTCTAACTCCCCAAACCGTTCCATCGCAAATCTACGAACATTCTGATATAAAATAGCATAATATTATGATATACAATAATTCCTACAAAATATTACGCGTTATTCATTTCAGTTATCCTTGCAGTTTTAGCGTCAAATAACCCCGAATAACAAAGTATCAAAGCTATCACGCTTCGTCAGTGATAGACGTATCTGTATATGAAAAATGCCGTATAAGGGCAACAAATGACAAAACGCTGACATTCTCCGGGCACCAGTCTCCCGATAAAGAACCTCACTTTCTCCATGTAGGTACTGATTATGCAAGCAGAAATTCGAGCAACGGAGAAATTTCTCTCGCTTAAAACTGCGTGCTTGCGGTTACATGAGCCCAGTTCGCTTCTCCTTCCGACCACCTACTTCTCGTTACAGATTCTTCGACTCTAATGAAGGGGTAAATCGTGCTTTGCCGTTGGAATAACTTTGGCGATTTGTCAGGGAGGCAGGTGCATCCTGGCACGGAATATGGATTCGTTGGTTGGTCGATTGTGTGGTACGGTTATAGAGAACCAGGGTAGCTATATAGTCGTGTACGGGCGACTGTGGCGTGCCGATAAGCTTTGCAAAATTTTCGATTACGGAAGAACGAACGGCTAACCGCTGTCTCGTGATCCTGGTTCGCGTATTTTAGTTAAGAATTTCGCCGACTGCAACCAGTGCGGAACTCGCGACCAGGGGTTCTGCGCCGAATCGTGATGGCAAGTGTCTGGATGGAACTGTGGTTATAGCGAGATGATGAATTGGCAAGATACGCTGATGGTCTAGGAAGTCATTAAGCAGGAGGTTAACGCGTTCATTGGCGATCTGGTTTTCATTAATGTCTGTGTTATTAGGTTGTAACACGTGAAAACGTAACCGATGTTGGAAACAGTTGATCGATGATTACCAGATTTTCGATGACTTAGAAAAGAGTGTTATTTCAATGTTCTGTTCTGTTCTGTCTGCCTGCTTTTAAAATCTTCGTGGCTGTTCGTTGTAGTTGTTTAATGCTGGTTTAGGCGAGCGGAAAATATGGGTGACTTTAATGAAATTTAGAATAATTATTCCGTATGAATTTAAACTGTATCACCATGCGTGTGTGTGGAGTGAAAATATGTCGAGAAGTGCTTTGGTTTTTGTGAAAGGCTCTATTCGTGAAAGAATCATTTAATGGGTTTTTTAAAAATTCAAATAGATTTATAAAATAAAAAATAGGACATTTGAAAAAGTTGCGGTAATTGTAGGGCGATTTGTGAAAAGTTTTTATTGTTTCTTTTTATATCTAAAGAAAACAATAGCAGCAGCACCAGATTGCCAGGAAATGGGAAACATATATCAAGAAAACAAGCTTAATCGATTGATAGTTATGTTTTTATACTTCTGTGTGCCAGCGTGATAAATCACAGAAAATTAGCTCAATTACAATATGGAGTTGTATTAAATTCACCATATTTGTAGCACCGACTCAGATTTAAGACGTATCCAGTGAACGTGTTACAAGACTGTGTTACTATCGACGAAGTTGAAGTTTAATAACGTGAAATGTTTGTCATTTGGTATTATTGAATTAATTTTTGCTCATAAACTCTTGAGGCGATGAATCCTACTTTTTAAGATGAGATCGCTAAAAATTAATAGATGTAGTTAGACGAGTTCCAAATTGGTACACGAAATTAACATTCTCGAGTTGCGTGATTCGTTGCTTTGCTACTGGAATTTTCTCGTCATATTATCACGTACGGTGCGTCTTACAAACTTTAATCGCGTGTTTCGTAGTACGCCATGAAGCGTACAGGTGTGTTTGATTTATGATCAATCGTTAACTGAGAATAAAGGAGCATTTTATTTCTAATTATGTCAAGTTTACGTAAGCTTCGAGAAATGGCTAATTATCAGCGCATCGATATTGCATTTACTGCAGAAAATTTTAGTCTATATTTATAGCCTGTATGTATAGATTACAATTTTTGTTTATTATAGACTTATAATTACATTTATGATTCGGTATAAATTAGCGTATTGTACTGCGTAGAAGGATTTATTATTCAATTTATCGGATAATTAAAAAATTTATTCTTCATCAAGTGGACACTCTTTAGTCGATTAAGGGAGTGATGCTGTAATTTAATGCTACTATAATTTATACGTTGCAAATTGATAGGGGCTATATGTTACCACGATGAGTTATGTTCAATTTTTTTTTTTAGAAATCAAGGTATATTATGTTAGCGTTGTCTATGGGAGACACTGCTGTGTAATTTTATGTTACGTATGTATATGTAATAGATGTGAGGATCGTACGCTAATAACGAAGTGTAGCGTGCGATTCTTTTATCCATTCATTGATTAAATACATCTCATATTTTATATGAAGACGCGTATAAATATATTTTAATATATTTTCCAATCTCGGGGAGGTCATCAGCAAAACGGTTGATTCACCCTTTCATCATTTATTTAGGATTTCTTTTTATCTGTTTCATGATAAAAGAGTAATTCGTACAAATATTTCGACATTTAGAAATGTCTAAGAACGGTTCACAAATGGAATAAAACTTATTCGTATTTCTATGATTAGTTTCCGAGACGAAAGTAACATTTTACTTTAGAATTCTAAATATGTAGTCATACGATCATCGTGGAAACGAGGAGGTTAATCTCATGCATTCTCGGAAGTTCTAGGTACGATTAACCAGAAATTCCAGCATTCTTTTACAGCGGAGATTTTTGAAATTCAAAAGTTACATTTCGAAAAGAGAAAAATTCTGAATGTCTATGAATTTTTATTTATACGGTAACTTTCTTGGCTTCTTCCATTTCATATCGGTGAAAATAAAATTAAATGAGAATTCGCATACGACACAGCAACATCAGTGGAATACGAAGGTTTAACAATTTATGCCTTCGATACCAATCACGTACATAATTTGCTATTCCAATATATTACCTTGTTTTTTAATCGCTACGTTGCATATTACGTACATATTTTAATTATATCAATAGAACGTTGCTAAGTAAGCAAGTACATAGATACGTGGTCATTGAAAAATTCGATTTTACTAAAAACAGAAATTTCCTTTAATTAATTTACATCGTTGAATTCTATCAAATTCACATCGTATTTACGAAAAAGGAATATCCAGAATTCGTTCGATATTTTTTCGTTACTATTTCTCTGCCCATCTAAATTCCATAATTCGCGTTAAATGTCACGTTAAATGTTAAAATACGAGGAATTCGATTCTCATCGGATCACATGAGAATTACTATGCTATTTTTCTCTTGTATCGAAGTATATCGAACTATATCAATTTAGTACTGCTTCTTAATCAACTCTCGAGAGCAATTACACTTCGTACGATCTTTTAGCGAGTTGAAAAAAATGATCTGTCTCTAAAATACGGTTCTCGATTCATAAAACTTTGAGAATGCGGTCTGCTTCTTTGATACATAATTGTACGAATCGTATAAGATGTGAACGCTATTCTTAGTCACGTTCACGTTCACTTTTTTGACACGTCTTTTTTTTCGGGCTCATTAAACAGCTTCCATTCCGATTTTCTTAATATGTACGTGCTATAAGGCGGTGTAGGTGAGCAAACGATACGTCGATGATTAGGTGGGTGGGCGTGCGTGCATGCGCATCGAGAGGTTTTTTAGTGAGAACCCACGTTGTTCGTTCGTTTCGTAGTTCGTAGGCGTTTATCCGACTCTGTTTTCAGTAGTGTGCGAAGATGTTCGTATGTGAAGCGCGTCACGCACGGTTTTACTTATCGCTTTGGAAAGTAAAAGTGCTCGTCCTACGGGTCTTCCACGTATCCGCACGCAACGCACCGCGTCGTAAAGTCCAGACAAAACCACGACGAACGTCTTTCCTTCCGGCCAGTCTGTTCAATCGTCGTCCACGAACGCTAATCTCGCTTATGGAAATGCCCACGCTATCGTATTACGCGATGACGAACGTTTCTCGCTGTGGAATATCGTCGTCGTAATTAATTCGTTGGATAATCCCACGTTTCAGGCGCTTTGCGTTGGAAGATCCTTTTCTTAGCTTTCTGAGATTTCCTATTTGGTTTATAGATGCTGGCCACAGATGCTGGAGAGTTGAGTAGGATAAAACCAGCGTTTCTGAGTAGTTTAACGGAATTACTGCTTTAAGAAGCCTGTAAGACGTGGCGTGTATAGAGGCCGTTAAAATATAACAGTCTAATGCTTCTTATGAAAATATATTTTTACGGGAAATAGCTTATAACAAAGTTTAGAATAAAATGGGTTTATACGAAGTTTATGATGAGAACGAATAGAAAATATCTAAATTAGCGTAGCTTCCAAAATCGGTAATTTCAGTGTGAAATGTAATTTTGTATCTTCTTACCGAGATATTACTTTGTGAATAATTTTATTTGACAAATTTCTATGATACATGAAAATTCAGAAATTTTTGAAAAATGACAGAGCTGCAAGGATGGACAATTTAATCACATTGGAACATGTAATTTTGTTATTTGAAAGTTAAAAGTAGAAATAATAAATATCAATTATTTGTAATAATTAAATAAATATCGGTTATTGATGTTTCTTTATTTTTAAATTTATCGATTCTTCTATCAAAGCGTAAAACAGTAATGAAATAATGTGAGCGCAAATTTTCTAATATTTATGGCAATATGAGTGACAAATAAACCGTAAAACATGCTTTATTGTTAGATATGCACATACGATAAAACCGATATAGGAAGAGGTACATAGACACCTATGCGTAACCTCCCTATATCCTCCATTGCAGTCATGCGAAATTTATTGTACGATTTATAAGGTTAACTATAAATTTCGCGTATGCGATAGCTTCGGGACATTTCTGCTTTCCGTTCCATTGAAATTCTTGGAGGATATAGCTTCACGTTTCTCCCATTATTCATTAAACGGGACATTTCTCAGCTGAGAAATTCAAATTGGCGAACATTCAAGTTTTCAACGTGTATTCATAATTAATCATTCTATACATTGAACAGTTCATATCGATCTTCTCATAAAATGAAATACGATTATAATATCTGTTTATCTATCGATTCATAACACAGTGGGAAGTTCATACAAATTTCGAACAACTTGCACACTATGCTATAAAAATTGGAGTTGTAGTTAAAATTGCAAAAGCTACAGCAAGAAGACAAACGAGTAAACATAAACATCGGTGAAAATTTTTTCAGTAAACGAACCGTGCGAAATGATGGCGCGTAATAAAAGAAATCTGAATTTATATTATAGAATTTCTTAACGATTTAAATATGTACTTCTGTGTTCTTCTATATTTTTAAATATTTTTATTAAAAGCAACTTCACATCTTTAAAATCTTATTTTTAGAATTATTTATGTATTTAAATCTTGTTCCAATCTTTCCATTTATTTTAATTTATTTTTTGAATTTCTGGAATCTGTCGTCTGAATAAAGTTTTTACATTCGACGAGCAATAGTAATAATACATTTTTATCGAATCTTAGGAGTGAAATTAGTAGCATGTCGGGAAATGATCAACTGGAAGTACGTAATCAAAGAATAGGGCAGGACGCAACGCCGCAGTTTTTCAGCGGCATGTTAAGTGTAGACAGGGTAATACGCAAGCCAATTTGCGGCAACGATGATGAACCAACTATATACTGACATTTGCTGTTAAAACCGTAATTCTCAATTTGACTTAATAAAGAAACGATCTCCTTTTTTGTTTAGTAAACGTGTTTTTATTGTCTGATATATTTCTTAAAATTTTTTTCTTTTATTAATGATTTATGTTATGTATATCACATTCCTATAATATCCTGATAACACGCAATGTATTAAAAAAGAATTATAGATTTTTTATATTGCTGGTTATCGAAATAACATATTTTCTATTATTCCTTACATAATTGCAGGCAATAATTAAGTAAACGAACGTAAATATTTGAATGATTAATTTCCGAATATATAAATGTTCCACGGGATCAAATTATAGTTCTGAATATTGTAGCCGATAGAAAAATATCATTAGAAAGATTAAACGGTTTTAAGGTCATCTCTATTTCTTTATATGGAGCTACCATATAAGCTATACATTTTTTATTTTTAAAGTATGCTGTATCTGATAATAAATTGCATTATTCGATAATATTATTAGCAAGATATATCACATATCAAGAATGGCAGACAAAGTTTTATCCGAATTAAACCAGTAACATTGAACCGGTTAACCGAGCCAGTATTTTTGTGTAAAGATGTAATTTTTCTGTTTAGTCTGGATGGATTTGCGCATTTTCCGCGCGAACCCTTCCTGTTTATTGTTTCTCCTGTTCTTTGCACAAGTTGTTTCCGCCGGTGAGACGTAAAATCTTGCGTGTAACTCATATATGATCGCAGACATATATAAATTTTCCACGGTAATTGTGCTCCTTCTAACGAACTTTTTATGAAGTTGAAGATACGTGGTGGCAAATATACCTAGATTTCACTTAAGGTAGTAAAATAAAAATTATGTGTCTTTTCAAATAAATTAAGAGGTCAGAATAATCCCCGATAATAACTGAATTAATAAATATTAATATAATAATTATAATAGTAAATTTTCTGTACGATTTATTAATGTATTATATTTTTTGCGTTTGTCAAAAAATGAAAAATTTATATATTTAATAGTAAAATATATTTAATAATATATATATTTAAAGCAGAGCTATGTATGTATATCGAAGTTATTGCTTCGATGTTATTTAAATAATGAATGATATAAGAGTGTTATTACGATATCGGACCATAATTTGTGACACAGGTTTGATCATTAGCTTTTTACCTTTTATGTTACATTCTACAGGAAGTCGCTGTTACACGTTAAGGTAAAGGTATCGGTGAATAATAGTAGAAAATATACGCATATATATGTATGTATGAAAATCTTATTACAACAGATACATGTGATTAATGTTTGTACTCGTGATGTAAACTAGCTGTTAATGTTTTTATTCATCAATCTCTTTTTACAAACGTAAATTCGTCGATGTACGTTTCACTAACTCGCTTCGTCAATTGATTTCGTTTTATATAAATTGTGCAAGTTTATCGGCAAAAGAAGAATATTAGTTTTAACTTCTTCTAATATGTGACAGTAACGTAACATCAAACAATGAGATTACAGAAGAGTTAAAAAAAGGTTTTAACCTAATAATTTTTTAATTTAAGTAATTCTTTAAATTCTTTCCCGACGCTTATCTAAAAAGTAATAACAAACGAAGAAATTTTTGAAATATATTTTAACAGAATTTTCCAGAATTCCGTATTATGTATGCGTATTTGTTTTATTTCATAATCCTCTGTTCTGGATAGTTGATAAAATATGTGTTGCAGTGCGGCTCTAATTATTGAACGTGTCGGTAGAATAGAATTTCGCACAAAAGAATGAGTTCGATAAGAGTTGTCTAGAGAACAGATTTAATGTAATCTGATACAAGTTATCAAATATTCTGCTGCCCACAATCGTATCTTTTGCGAACAATCTGAGGAATTTTACATCAAAGAAGCGAAAAAAGCACCGTGTCTTAATTTTCAGATTAAATTAAGGAACAGGCTACATTTTTTGTTTCCTGGAACGCATAATTTTGCAGCTAGTACTAATTGTACCCGTAGTTAGCGTTTATTAATTGCCACCATTTGTACGAGTTTACAATTTTAATTAATTCTCGCATGTAATTGTTAAATCTAATTGGAATATTTTTAATTTATCGCGAATATTTAGAATAGAGTTAGAGGATGTCTCTTAGCTACGATCTGCTCGAATATTTATTTCGTTGTCACAATCCAGAGAGAAATTTTTGATGCATAAGTATTTCAGTATCTCGATAGATCTGTTACATGCGAATACGTACATGAATGCATCTGTTGGATCTAGTATACATGTTTGTAATTAATTCGTAATGAATGGTATTCACGTATGAATAGTACAATCAGGAACTGAAAGAGGAAGTCACTGTGTATTCAGTAGCAGGAAGAGAGATGCGTTTCGTCGTTGCACGAGTCTAGAAAAGTAACAGTATGATTTCGTACGACGTGAAATGTTAATATTTTATATTTTTTTAATCTATAATAGTCTAGAATAATGATAAGTACATTTTTAAGATATACGTACATATTCTTAATAAATGCAGCGACTTCCGAAACTGCCGCAACACCCTTTGGAATTGAGCAACTTCTCTAAAATTAGACCAAACGACGGGTTGTTTTGAGAAGTTAGGAGAATTAGTTTGCTAAGAGACGTAGAACAACAATTTCCTAAAAATGGCAATTGGTCAGATTTTTCAATTTTTTTATCCGAGCGTGTCATAAAAATCTAAATAACACACTTAATAACGCATCCAACATCCTCACAAAAAGCCAAATCGTTTGATCTAATTTTTAAAAAGTTAATCAGTTTGAAAGGCTGTTGCAACAGTTTTGGAAGTCACTGTACATTCTAAGTTATTGCGCAAGAGAATATACTAGTACCGCTAAAATTATAACTTTTGTATCGTAAAAAATTTCGTTACTAATATCGATTCAATTATGCAAGGATTCTGAAATGCGTAGAAATAATTGTAAATCGTGTAAAAGTTTCTACAAGTGTTCCAATATAACACTTTCGTGAGATACTGTATTTTAAGATCTCGGAAGTAGAAGAAGAAAACGCGTTTACCGTAATATTATTCTGTCATAAGAAGGAAAAATTGCCATTTAAAATACCGTTCTTCATTTCCTACTTGATTTTTATTGCACATCGTGGTTTTTCAGCGCAGAATTTTCCTTGCATTTTCACACGGAATTGTGTGTTCGATCTCTCCTTAAAGCGTTTGTACTACCTAGCCACTGAAATACAAGGATAAATGTAATTAGTAACGCGCTCTTAATAGCGCATTGTCTGTTTAAGAAATCGTGAGTGGGAGGCATTCATCCCGCATAAATTACGCGAACAGCAGATTTTCTAATTTATGTTAATTTCATGGTTATTCATACCATCTGAGTATTCGAACGTTAACCTATCTGCAAAAATTTACATACGGCAAGTTTACGTTCGCATTATTGATTTGTTTGATTCATTAAAGTGGAAAGTTGTATTACGAGTTACAAATTGAAATGTTTCAATGAAATTTAATCTTAGAAAATATTTACTAATTTTTTCCAATATTTACTTTAATATAAAAAATGAAAGGAATATTGGTTTAATGCTGAGGAATATAAGTGAAGGTTATTTATGATTAAAATAGAATTATGTATTATTATTATTATTATTATTATTATTATAGTTCGTTGCATGAATTAATATTTTGTTATTTAATGTATGTAATTATTTCAATTTAATTTAATTCTTACATGGGTAAACCAAATGCTGCTCTTTGACTATTAAGCGTATGAGTAAGTTTCAAGTTTAAATATTGAAAATTTTTGTATAAATTTCGATGTAAAGATATCAAGAGAGTGAAGAACGATTTTCACTTGAATGTAAAGAATACACGGTTGCCCACATTATGATAATATTGCCAATTAGGAAGATTATTGAATTGATCAATAAAGTATTATATTTCGTACTTGTATTTTTATTGCACTAATGATTATGGGATTTATTCTCAGCTTCTAAAATACATCTAGTTGTCTTCGATGTTATAATTTATGTGTAAATGTATTAGAGTGAAAATATTTTATAATACGTGGGATATTTAATTTCAATGGCTTATACAATTCGGTAGTCAATTATCGGCGAATAGAAATTACATAGATGAGGCTTTGAAAGTCTTGCACAGTTCGTTTAATGAGATTCTTGCTAAATGAAAAAGATAATATATTAGGTGATTACTATATCAAATGCTTTAATAATTAATGATAAAACATTCGATAAAAGCATGAAGAAATAAGGTATAATAAAATTGTACAATTTTTGAATATCGAAGTAACAATCAATTATATGAATAAACTTTTATAGACAAGATGCACAATACAATTCTTGTTACGTCGGGCGACTTTTTACCTGGACCAGGTCACTCATCGCGGGAGAAATAACGACCGGATGCACCGTCTCTCAATAGCCTCAAGGATCTATCATAAACCTTGGCCTATATACCCCTAAGGTCCTTCAGATCAAAAACAATCACTTGCCAATTCTACCTGCATTTCCTGTCTGTCTAACACATGTTGACCATCTNAGACTGTAACTGAGTTGTTTGAATAAACCACATTAATACGTGTGAATCCAACCTAACATCAATTAACCACCCCTATTATCGTAAAAGAAATAGGGGAGCGATAAGTTCGTGGCGTCGATTACCTAATCGTAACGAGAATTTACGACTCTCGTTGACGCGATATTTTTGAACGCGTCTCTCCGCGAACCATCGTAACAATTCTTATTCGACTAATATCATATAGGAGCAATATGAGATTAACGAGTAATTGAAGGTTAATTCGTTTTTAATGACCATATTTTTTTCGTTAGTTACGTCGAGCAGATTATCTTCTAGATTTATTATTCAACTTAATTTGCTTATAATTATCGAAAACAGTATATGACGTCGAAGGAAGGAGCAGCAAAAATGTAATTTTTATTAGAGAAAAATTTTAATGGGTTCAGCAGCATTTTCTACGCACCGATGGCTAAGTATTATTTAAAGTAAAACTACATGATAGATAAAAAATACATGCAAAGGATGTAATAAACAAACTTGGACCTTAGATTCTAAAAGCATTAGTCAAACTTGTCCTACTTTTAACGTGTTCTTATATGTCCTAGCACCGATGTTAGAAAACGTATTACGCGATTATAGACCTTTGTTTATCCTTCATTATCTAGTCGAGGATAATATTGGTTCACAATTTAATTTTTTTTTAACGAATCTTTTACATAATTCCTATTTCTGGACATACGTCCATTGTTGTCGTCCCTGATTCATCGTGCTTTTTTTTTTAATAACGTTTATTTGTCCAAGATTTAGTTTATTACATTTGTGTATTCACAATAAACCATGAATTTTGATAAGATGGGTTAGGCAAAAGTGCCGATACGCGACGGTACAACGTAGCCATACTACATTATGTGTCGGAATTTTACATTTTTAGTGTTATAATGTATGCATTAAATTTAAGCCGCTGGGGAGCGGAGCTTTTATGTGGTCTTGTTTTTAGCTATTATTTCTAGTCTACTTCTGATTCATCGTGCATTTCACATAGAATGTAAAAGCGCATCCTTATCGGTTTTTCGCGAACTGTTTATAACAGTGAGGTGGTTGCAGTACATTTTTATGCTTTGATCTGTTATTAATAAGATCTTAGAAATTATTTTTCTTTGGAACAAAGACGATTTGTAAATGTCAATTTTATGTGCATATAAAACGTTCGTTTTATTTATATTCTTATTTTTAGATATTACATTTTGTAGTGGTCTTTGTACGGTAGTGCAATTTACAAGGATCCTTATTTTCGAATGCTCTGTATTTGTGAAATAGGAAGAGGGCCTCAAATTAATTGAAAGATATTAAAGAATACTTAAGCTATTATTCAGGAAGCTTAATTAAGTGGAAGAAATGTTTCTTCACAATGAAATAATACAATAATTAAAAGTGAACGCATATGTATAATGTGAAATTCACAGCATTGATGAAATAAAAAGCACTGTGAACAGTATTTATATTAATATTTTATCAGAATTTCCTGTAAATGTAAATGTATATTAAATTTTACATATGTATATGTATATAGAACATATACGTATATCACAATTGTTTGTTAACTATCGAATAATAATGTTTAGCAGACCTTTTTTAAACATAGAATTCGAATCGGCCACGAGCTTTCTCTCACGTACGGTCACGCGATTTCAATTAAATGACACGAATGCAAGTACACGAGATTGCCAAATAGGAATGGAATTTAACGTAACTGGTGGAAACTTTTAATTAAAAAACCTTCGGATGGTTGTTGCAACGATCGCGTGGACTCAAAATTTTTTTGCTTTGCAAACAACTAATGTAAAGTTTGTTCGAATTGGTTACGTATTCATGTGATCAGTTTATGAACTTTTCACAACCGGTATCGATACTTTCTATTGTTGCGATGTGCTTGCTTGAAGGGAGTGAACACTCGTTACTAATAAAAAGAAGAAGTGTGGAGAAAATTGGCGATAATTATTACGTTAATAATAGTATTATGTAATAACACATAATGATAGTATATAATACATAATTGTTATATTATATATAATACATTACAATAATATAATACAATAATATAATATGATATAATATAATATAATATAATATAATATAATATAATATAATATAATATAATATAATATAATATAATATAATATAATATAATATAATATAATATAATATAATATAATATAATATAATATAATATAATATAATATAATATAATATAGTATAGTATAATATAATATAATATAGTATAATATAATATAATATAGTATAATATAATATAAAATAATATAATATAATATAGTATAATATAATATAATACAGTATTATATTATACATAATGTAATAATCATGTATTATATACTATTATTATGTGTTATATATATATATATATATATATTCTATTATGCAGAATATAATAATTATATATTATAAACTATGTATAATATAATATAATAATTATTGTTAATTTTCTCCATACTTGCTTCTTTTATTAATAACGAGCCTTCGCTATTTTACAACGCTATTAATTGCATATTAATTGCTTCCATTTTTGTAATGTCTGACACAGATGTTTGCGAGAAAAAAATGTCCTTTCGCGGGAATGCACACGAATTATGAACGCAGTGTCTGCGTTTAAAATAGCATAGCGGCGAAGCGCGACGTAAAGATAAAATGGAATCGCGTAAACCGCTACACGATCGTTTAAAGTATTATATCCGCGAAGGGAACGTGTTTGTTCGTATTAATGCCGAGTTATCGTCGCGTCCCGTCTGTCTGATGTCGCATTCAAACTCGGACAACGTTCACCACGGCATGACAATACCCGCCCACATTCTACTTGTGCAAAGCTGGAAAGCATCCGCAACCTTGAGTTTCTACGTTCAATTTCCAACCCTCGCCTAACAGCTTCGAATCATCGTTTATTCACGATCTCTTTAAGGACACGCGCGTCGACCTTTCAATCGAGTTTCTTTCTGTTCGCGGCTTCGCTTTGAATCGACTTGAAAAATTCACCGCTGATTTACATTTCGCACGATCGTTCTTTATCTTCTTTCTTTTTTCTTTTTATTCATGAACATGTTTAAATCACTGTTCCTCTCGTTCATAACTATTTGGGACGCACGTGTTTCTTTCCGGATATTGTGAATTCGTGTTGGATCGGGTCTCATTCTTAGTGGAGACGTTTTAACCAGGCTAATAAGTAATTTCTGGTCTTGTCGCGGTCCTTTTTTGTCCGGTTTCTTGAGCGTTTCGAGGTGCTCAGTTACTCTTTATCGTTGCGGTACCTTTGCGATTCGTCGAAGTTTCTATGAAGTTTTTCCAGCAAAAGTGTGTACTGTTCCTGATCGAGTATGTATCGTTCTTTTTCTTTTGTTTTTTCGTGAATGGACACAGACATATTTTATGCTTTACAGTCGGATGATTTGATTTATATGAGCACAGTGTCGGAGTTTTAATTATTTAGAGTAATTGTTGTACAAACGAGTCTAGTTGATAGGTATATCAAAGGTTGCGTTTCATTTCATTTAATGAAGGAGAAAGGAAAGAGGAAATTACAAAAAAGTACATCGGGCAGAAAAAGTTTGACGAAGTAACGTGACAGAAGAGATTAGGCTTTTATGTTTCGATGAAATTTATTATTATCATGACGTTGCTTCTCTGCATTATCTACGCCTAGCACGCGAATTTTTTAAAAGAGGACTTAATGGATAAATTAGGGGGAGGTATGGGATGATCGAGCGGTTAGCTTGTCCTTCTGATATGACAAACATGGATTTTTATTGACGATAAACCTGGATATTTTTGAAAGTATACAAAAGATTTTGTGGTTCTAAAAAAGGAGCGTGCAATTTTGAGAGTGTAAACGAAAATATTTTGGAGCATTACCAAGTATTCGTAAATTGTGAGGACAAAGAACTATTCCCTCTTATTTCTGAATATTTATAGCCTGTTTATAATTAGAATTATTGTTAGGGATTTTTTAAGTTGAAATACTTTTTTAAAAATACTTTTTAAGTTGAAATATACATAAGAATAAGAATTAAAAGTATTTATAAGAATCTCTTTTATCAAAGTAGCGAAAACGTGTAGAAATTCTAGTTATAGAATAATATTTTGGCTTTGTAGTGAATCTCTTAAATTTAGTTTTAAGTAATTTAGTAATAGTTATATTTTAAGTGTTTGAAGTTTCGTTCTTTCACAAAGAAATGCATACTTAAATGCGCTATGTGACGCATAATTAATAATAATATAATAATAAAAAATCAGATATCAATAATATAATAATAAGCCCGTGAGAATTCTACTACTCTAAAATCGACATAAAATTCCAATTAAAAACAAATAGTGTAAAAATAATTTGTTTAAATTAAATGTAACAGTTTCTTTTTCCTGATATTGAGTAAAAATAATTGTATCGTAATAAGTTGGTAGGAAATTGAATAAATATTCCTCGCAACATTTTACTATCGCGGTATTAATCAATTTTCTAATTAGTACCTAGATTTAATATTTAATTAAGAAGCATGAATATCATTTATTCGACCTTTTCTCGTATTTTCCTAGGGGTATTGTTTCATAATTAATGCAAGTGACTCATACGTATTTCTATTCTCTATGCCTTTCTTTAGCCCTATCTTATTACAATGAGCAGATAATGAGAACTATTTGTGAATCATCATTATTGATTGAAGGTGAGAATAAGGCTAGTTACCTTTCGAGCATTCTGATATAATTGAACCTACACCTTCCTTTCATTCACTTTACACGTAAAAGAATTTAAAATACACGAAAGTGCGGAAAGTGTGAATTGATCGCGATATCTGTATTTAGAAAATCGGGGATATTAATGGTTCTTTGCAAAATATTAGACTTAATAAAAAGTATATATCGACTTATTATTCAAGTCAACATTGAAAGAAAAACAGATATTTTAAAAACGCAATAAATTAACATTCAAGTAATGCAATACTTAAAGTATTTTCCTCTTCAATATTCTTATAACATTGTGACTATTTAATTCCTCCATTGATTGAAGTATTTTTTCAAATGGTTTTATCTGTATTGCCAATTTGTCCTTTTCCCGTGAATTTAATAACCTTTTTTAAATATTTCCATCCACATTGCCTGTTTATTATTTTCCTATGTATTTAAATACTCTTTTGAAATATTCCTATCCATATAGACTATACTTTACTTCTTCTATATTATCGATTTACGCTTTTCTCATTAATTTAAATATTATTAATTAAGTATACTTCCCTCACCAACTGAAATATCGTTCCAATATTTCTGCTTATATTTATTCTTCGCCCACCAACCTAAATAGCTTTTAAAAATAGTTCTCTCTATCGCATTATCCACTTATCCTATTCCTGTTTATTATAAATATTCCTTTTATCCATTTTGCCTATCTATCCTTCACCCGTTACTCTAAAATCAGAAAAATTGTTCTCGGATAACGTTTATAGTTTTACACAATGCCACCAATTTACGAACTCGAACAAAGTGACATTAAACGTAGAGAGATACGGTGTACGTTACGTTGTCGCGTCCATTGTTCACGAAGGAAATGAGTCGCTGGCATTGAAAACTGTTCACGTGTTACATCGTGGCATGGTTCACGATCGGAACATCGTCTGAAAGAATCGAACGTCTATTTTCCAAGACTTGGGACAATGCACGGACTGTACGTGTCTGTAAACGTTTAATGATTCTTTTATATCCGAGCCACAATAACCGTTTCCATACATTGTCCGCTTCTCAGTTGTAAACATAGGTTGGTGTAAGTAGTTATTTGATATCCAAGATGTTTGTTATAAAATTCCTGTAGACACCGTAGACCGCGCAAATCGAAGCAGATGTTTGTACAGGTGCTTTATAGTAACCAGATTGTTGGGCAACTTAAATAGATGCGCGGCACGAGATAGTATCCCAAGGTGGTTATTTTATACGCTGATCCTTTAATACATCTGTGTTAGGTTCTGGGGGTACTTTACCTCGTAAATAGCAATCTATTTACACAGTGTGCTTTCACGGATTTCAATATTTCAGCAACGTTGTTGTTTGAGGCAGTAATAAAAGTTAAACGAACCATCGAAGGGATAAAATGGATACTTGGGCGTGGCTATAAAATCGAAGAAAAAATATTAAGAAATTCTAACGTAAGCAATTGTATCATACTCTTATGATACATTATTATGTTAAACAATTTGCTACATTTTCAAAAGCACAATGCCGTCGACTACGTACAAGGATCGAAGTTCAAAACTGCTTTGGTACTTGTACCTTTCAATCATCTATAATTGTCTCGACCCGTCATAAAAATTGCGCTTCGCTCTTCCTGTACGTAAACACAGTGCTCGAAACTTTTTCAAAGTAGCTTCCTGGAAACGGTGCGTGCCTTTGAAACTCTAAATTCTAGTTCGAAAAGCAATTTACCCGATATCCTTGACTACCATCCGCGTTGCCGATCCATCAGACTTCTCGTTACCGATACCGGTTTCGACATCGATCCCGCTGTAAACCAACCAATATTTTATTTATTGTTTTGCTCCGACAAACCAGCTCTCTGTCCGAACGCGATCCAGAAGTTTAAAAACGAAAGTTCCGTTGCGGGAGGAGAATGTATAACAGGAAAAGCAGACATCCTGTCCGGAGACGAACCCTTTGACACACATCTGTTCGGTTGGTCGACGAAGACGCCCAGTGAATGTATCGTAAATCGTAAATATACACGCAAGTGTTTATTAGTAGAAGCTAGATGGTTTCACCGACACTTTCAGTAGCTGGCCGCGTAAGAATGGTTTGCATTTCACTGGTGAAACTAGCACGGAGCGTTTGGTCGACGCGGTCAGACGAAATATTACCGACGTGCATTCGCTTTCCATCATCCTCGACACGTTCCTTTGTCCTTGCTGAGCTTGCATGCGCGTGAACGCATCTCTATCTCTGGATACACGCTCATGCGGTCTAACATTTTACTTTCCCCATAGGTTTTCCAGAGAGAAAATGTATGCCGACTAATTGTCGCCTTATGTTCGTTTATCTTGTAATTAGCGATTCGTGAATGTACTTGGTTATCAAAATGTTCTGGCGATCAGATTGTCGATATTCAAGCAAATGAATATTTCTATAAACACTATTGAAGAAATGGAACCTAAGTAGAAGTAGTATTTTATTTATTAAGTATTATAACGTCTATTTGCGTCTTATGTATATATCGTGCACCTTTCCACTTTTAAGACTCACATAAATATATAAAAATCCGCAGTCTATTCATGATCGCTCGTATAATGTCACAAAGTTATCTAAATTGTGAGAATTTATGTAAAATGATAAATATAGAAACTTGTATAATACCAGTAAGTAACATTAATAGTATAAATTCATATTAAGAGATTATAATAAAAAATGTGATGTACATATATATGTCGGAGATGAAAGGACATCGGGCCTTCCTTTTGGAATGTTTCGGAAGGACCCCAATACTTTAGGCTAGACTTTTTATTATAGCCGTACTTAAATAATAAAACTTAGAAATAGTTGTTTACGATTATGGATGCCCAGGAATTATGGTAAGGGACTTGAGCCCGAAGCGACATAACGGGTCGCGGAACGTAGCTACAGTCACGGGAGGGACATGTATCTAACAGAGGTACGGAGTAATTAAATAACTACCTTTAAAAACAAAGATTGACCCGAGGGAGGTACAGAGGGGAGTATATAAGGGCAGCTCCACTGGGACCGAGGATTCATTCTTTCAGTTAGATACGTTCCACGCGCACCGAGTATCTTTACGTCAAGAGACATCGTCGTAAATCAGAAAGTTGAGTATTACTTAGCCCGTGTAAGAAGTCAAATTCGTACTTCCGTGAACCGTGGATTCGTTATCGAAACCTAAGATTTTTTATTGCATTTGTTACGCGCCCCAAATCATAATGTCACCTCGACATATATATTGTCAATGAAAACAGGTAAAGAATATTAAAAATATCAAGGATGTACATATATTAGTGGTCAAAGTGAATGATTTTTATCTAGCTGAATGTATATTGTTATTCATATACTCACACACATACGTAGAATTTAATTTCCTGCACGTGCGCTCGCATTATAATAGCGCTTTTTGTATATTACATCGAAGGGTCGAAGCCCTTTGAATGATCTTTATGAGTTTCGTTATTACGAATATACCATTTGGACTGAAGTTCTAAGTATTCGTAAATGTTCGTTAACCACTCCGATATTTCATTTTGCTTGCCATTGTGTCGCTCCATAATGAATCCAATAACACAGCGTTTCGACAGAATTCGTATTTCCATGCATTTTTAAATTATTCCATTTCTCACGGAATGTAACGATAAAGCGACAATTTTCCCAGAATATAGAACTTTAGCGGAATGCTGGAAAAGCAAGAACAAAGCTGTTAGCGTGAAATGAACGCAGATGATTCTACCTCGGAAACTGAGATTGAATTACGTTGAACATTTTATGGGTACCCATTCTTATGTCTTTGCAATCTCGTTAAAATGTGCGTTGCGAAACTTATTTTTCGAAAGTATGCCAGCCATCAACTGTCATTAGCTTCCGCAATTAAATAGACTCGCGTCCTCCGAGAGATTTACGAAGTCACGCGTTAATGCTTTTGACGAACTATTCTTAACTTTGATTCCTTTCTCGTACGTAGTTTGCGACAGAAACGAGGAAGCAGAAATTCACGATCCATCTGAGGCGAACGTATTGCGAATCAATTTGTACAGTTTCGCAATAAATGAGATACGGCAATTATAACGAGCGAGATAAAATAGCTTTTTAAAGAAATATTTACTTAAATGACTTCATCGTTCAGTAAGTCATTTTTCTTATCGTTATGGTTATCGTGAGTATTCCAAATAGAACTTTTAAACAATTGAATTTTTCAGATTCTTCTCTGGAATGCTTGAAATACGTAATTTTAAAATATTCGAATGAGAAATTTAACTTTTCCTGGTCCTAAAAATAATTATATTGCATTTCTTACACAAAGCTTTTTGATAGTTCAATTTTTCAGAGATTATTCTCCTAAATATTTGAGATGTATAATTTGAGCATGTCCGAATGGAAAATTGATACTTCGATAAATCTGAAAACTAGAATTCGACGAACAAGATGTTTAACAATTGTCGGAATTCTTATATTTTTATATACCTATACTTTAATATACGTAAATCAATCATTAACGAAATACAATTGTTGCGAATTCTCAACTAAATCGGTTGATATCGTGAACTTTGAATGAGATTAACGCTCAAGGAGGAGGTAAATTAAATATATCGAGTATTAGTAAGGTTTGATAATTTATTTGCACTTTTAGTATACACGAAGAGTTTGATGTTCTGATCACGACGGTTGTACGATCTTGTTGAGTCTGAATACGGTGCAGTATAACACGAACAGTACGACGCTCTGATGAAGACTGTGGTAAGATATTGTTGCTACTGTCACCCGAAGCTTCGTATCGTCTTTATATCCTGACTTTCCCGGCTTTTCCATGGTTTAATTGTACTCTCGTGGGTGTATATCCTCTGGTATATCCTCTTAATGATGTCCATATCGTAAGGTTTACAGCTTGGGGAGGTAGACAATTTGGAGTTCCCCCAAAAAGGTAAATGTGTTGTCTGAGGCATAAACTGATGGCTACTCTAAATCCCGAACAACAATTTCTTCCTATATTTCTCTCTATTTCGATAAAGATTTCCCAATCTGTTTTTCGTGTACTAACGTACACGTGAATATTTAGTGTTTCCTTCTTTAAACTCAAATATTTCGAAAGTATAATATTGCTATTCATTTAAAACGAATATAATGCAACTAAGGAAATAATTAGATCACATGTTCTTCAGTTTAAAAAGATAAAGAATGGTTGCTTTCAATTTGATTGTCTAACTTTTACATACCCGGAGGTTAATGTTATTTCATACTTCGTGCATTCTATAATTATATATAAGGATTCATATCTTTTCTGCAGAAAAAACATTGATGAACAGATTTCTCTTTCCATTTCCGCCGCGTATGACTGTTTCACCACCGAGTCGCTTATCTCGCTTTTAATTTTATTGTTACTCTTGTTTATTGCTATCTTTTCTTCCATCGGCCGTTTATCACGCTAATCTGGAACTTTTTCGAACGTTAAAACACTTTCAATGATCATCGCGCCGTTCCCTATATAATTATGTCCAATATTCCAGTTTTATATTTTATATTAAGTTGGGAAATTTTTACCGTTCTGTTGTGTATTCATTTCGAAACCTCTAATGCATTTGATAGAGGAGTCTTTTTCTTCCATTTTAATTAAATAGAATAAGATATTTAGTTCGTAGAAATCTCGCTTTTATTTTTCCCGATTAAACGTAATAATTGAGGTAAAATTGAAAGGGATATATTTGGAATTTGTTAACAGAAACCTGACAACCAAGTCTCGTGTGTATTACCGTGAAATTTACGTATTTTGATAATTAAATTTAATTATTATCATCATTATTATTATAGTTATACCATATTGTACAATACTGTAACACGATGAAACTGATTTTATAAAAATTAAAATGCAATAAAATAGCTAGTTGTCAGCGTAAAACACTGTGGAATAGTTTTCTTATTTTAGAACATTCTGAACAATCCAACGCGTCAATAAAATGCCAATGAAAGGAAAGGCGATCGAAGACATTGATGATATGAAAACAAGATGCTATGATTAAATCCAAATGTTTGTTATGTAATTACGTTATACTTCTACATTTGTCCCGCGTTCTGTTTCTGTATTTGGCTGCTGAATATAGGGCATCGCGCTGGCGTATTTAGTTCGTAGACATTTTCATCTGGTTTAAAAGTCTATTTCTGTCTTACAAAGTACCATGAATTTGCAATTCATCTTGGTAGGTCATCGTAATGCGTGCACATACGCGCAGACATAGCATACCGTTTCTCCTTGTAAAGTTCTTGTATAATGATCCTTTACACGTAGCGGAACAAGTTAACGACCTATCTTTTCCTAAATTCTTGCTTTGGATGTACATAGTTTGCAACATGCGTGGCTTCTTTCGGTGTTTACGATGTACTTTGGAGCGTAAATGCGTCAAGTAGATGTAGCTGAAAGTATGCGAGCGAATGCTTTGTACGTGCATCTGTGATTTTATTTAGTTACGTACGAAAAAAGAAAGAAAAAGAAAAGGTGTTGCGTGAATTGCTTAAAGTATTAGACGTGAAACATCGTTAAATATATATTTTATATTATATACTTACGCGGCGTAGGATTACATATTTTTTAAATAAAATCTGTAAGATTAGAAATAAAAATAAATTTACATTACCTGTTTCATGTTTTATATCGGTATTTTACGATTTCGTGAACGTAATCGCCAAGTTCCTGATCAAATTACATCACTGAAACTTACATGTTATAATCACGATTTCGTGCGCAATGTTGCTGTATAATTTTATACTTAGCGAGTACTTATTTATTTTAATTCCAGGCTACTTTCTACAGAAGTGAATATAATTCTCTGCAAAAACGTATTTAACTACCATCTTTTATTCATATTGTTGTTTTAAGTGCGTGCGAAAGTATCTCTAGCGAGGGTAAACTGAATAAATTAGAGTAAAATTGTCAACGTCAATCGATAACTGTTTGAATGAAAGAGACAAATAATCTCCATATTATCTTACATTGAATTTATGCTCTCCGATTCAAGTCACTTCACTTTTTAAGGAATCTACCGCTATTTCACGCCTCATTGAACGTCCTTCATTTCATTCTGCAGTCAATTCAATAGGAAAAAGCGTAATTTTTAACGATAACCTTCGTCCGATATCTCACCGACTCACTGTCCTGTTCACTCGCTTACCTGTCGAATCAAATGTCAGGTGTTCCTTCTTCGACAGACTTGCATTTCTCTTTCATGCTGCGAAAATACGGCCGAGGAATGAAGATGGAAAAGGCTATTGCAAGAATACCTTCGCTCGTCTATTAAATAACGAGGAATTAATAAGTATGTGGTAATAAATATTAAATAAAAAATAATATTCTTGCTATAGCTTCATTTTTATTTATGAAGATATAATATAAAGTTATATATGATATGTTAGAATAAAATAATTTCAAATTACTATTAAATTTGAAAATGGAGGAATAAAAACGAGAAAATTCAAATTAATAAAAGAATTTATTTCATATAAAGAATGCATTTTTTTAAATATGCAGTAAATTGTGGACTCATTAGCGTTCAGATTTGTTCTGTTCGTTTTATCGTATCTCAAATTTGCTTTGTAAAGTAAGATTGTATTTGCATAAGAATGTTATGCGGTTTTAAGTTAGGTTAAATCTTCCACGTTAAGATTTCTTAAGAGAATTCAAAGTACGTATATATATATAGATGATATGTATACATGATAATTTACTTTAAATACAAATGATTTATAAGTAAAAGTAAATTAAATTAAATTTTTGTCATTTGTATATTTTATAGTTCTTTTTAAAAATGTAATTGTAAGATCCGTGCGAATACAATAGGAATTGGAATAATTAATTCTATATAAATATAACGAAGGTCAAGGTATGCGAATCTAAGTAATTATACGAACATTTTATCCTTCTTTTCTCTTAAGTATACAATAGTTTCGTTAATACCCTGTAAAATGTAAAAGTCTTCCAACTGTAAATTAAATTTACTGCTTTCTCAAGTCTCGAGGATGCTCGTGTAGCAAAGTGTTAGGAATTAATTGAAAAGAAAGAAAGACGTACAAAAATGTACTAGTATAATACTTTTCATAGAAAAATAACGGTATCTAAATCGATCGAATCTGCACGCCGTTACGCATCGCATTATTTTTCAACAATACATGTCTACGATTCCGCGAGGAATGTCGAGTAATTACAATTCGAACCGAGTTTGACCGGAAATTAATACAAGACGCGAGAAAATTTTCGCAGACTGTGCTCGTACATAGATCAAGGAACAGGATGTGACAGTTCGCGAAATATGATACGTTTATTTTTGACTTTCTGAATAAAATTTCAATTTTAATTCTCTGTATTTCTATGAAGGAATATTTCCAGAATATTTTGAATATTTCTATCCATATTAAATTGTACCTACCGAAGGGTGTCGTTCGTAAGTATTCGTATTTGGTCAATTTATAACGACGGTATGTGGATTATATTAAAGAGTACAAATTAATGAATGAATGATGAATTAATAATTAAGAGGACGAATTGCTATCTTTTTGTGGAGCCAGTAGACTCTAAACTTAAATTACCTATTAAGATATAAAGCAATATACTATACGAATATAATGATATAAATATATTTTTTTTCCTTTAAATATCAATAGTTGAATTAACATGAACAGTTGTCGTATTAATTTAAAAGAATCTTTCCAATCTGATTTATGATTAAGAAAGTGAAGAACCCGAAGATAAGAAGCTCGTCAGGTAACAAAATAATTGTACAACACTTGTCAATTACGAAAAGTTATTTACTATATAAAAGTAGTTATTCATTAGGTTGCTAGCGTTTGTAAAATCATTCTTCATAAAAATACCATTTCTTAAATTAAATACATCAGATGTATCTTAAATAACGTTTTATAGAAACTTTTCTTTTCTCAGTCTTCATTAATTTCTATTATAAAACATCTCTCATTAACCAGTGAAAAATAATGTTATCATTCTTCACAGTTCGTCGATCGAGGAGCGTAATCTCGTTTAGAAGATCGTTGAAACGATGGAAAAAGCGCTATAATACTCTTAGAAACTCTAATGATTGATCAGAATCGTTTCATTCTTATCTCAGTTACGATCGAATCAATCAAACACGTAATACTACCAATACAAAGACGAACGTAGAGCGCTGATTCACTCATATTTCAAATGATCCATTAAACTGTAGTTATTTATTTTTCCACCACGTCTCAAAACTGTTCTTTCCCTCTCTTAAAGTAACTTGTTAAATGCGTAAAGTTCCGCGGTCCTCGACAGGTAACACACGTAGCGATCGCGATGGATCTCTATCGAACGATCGTCTACTGCTTCCGCAATTATTCTCTTTTTTTTTCTCGTCAAGTAAATTATACACGTGTCGTTAGGCACATGTGTCCGTTGCTACTTGATTAGGTGAAAGAATACGCCGTCGCTGACTAACACCTAATCTGCATCAGAAATCCGGAAGCGCGAAGGCGTGACTGCTCCGCAGTTCTTGCGAAACTAGTTTTCACTCGGCAAGATCAAGGCTCCCGCCGCGATCGATCGACGATTTCGAGGTTACATAGTCGATATTGATAATCGGGTTTCATTATGCTACTGAAAATCTATAAAAAGTCTTTTAAGGCTTGTATCTAATTAGAAATCATTGCAGCATCGACCAGCAAAACATTCTCAAAACGATCGAACGAAGAACCTGAATGAGCAAAAGAACAATAATTTTATGTTCGAAGAATGTAGGAGGAAAGAAGTTCAAGAATGTTGGCCGAATAAGAAAAGGAAAAATGATTTTATTCAATCATTATCGAGTTATCGTATATCTACGATGCAAATTTCATTTAACCTTCGAAGCTCGCCGAATAGTTTCTATTTTTCTAATTATCAGCTTAATCGGCTTTGGTCGAGCGCGTTTTCCACAGTGCCTGATTCACACAAATTCCATTGCGTTCCAGCTGGATTGAATGTGTAATAAAACGTTACAGGTCGTTTGCACTACGTTTCCACGGAAATAAACTTCTGTTTCGATCCTCCGCATTGCAAGGCTGGCCGACTATCAAGCGTGGTATTTGTACGCGGAAAGCAGTAGGACTTCTGCATGCTCGATCCAACGTGTTATTTCAGTAAATCACGGTGATATCGATGCCCGTGTTCGCTTGCCAAAGAAAATATTTTTCATACTTTAGTGATCGTGGATCAACCTATTATTCTGATAACTGTTGATTATCCTTTGCATTGTTAATTCGCCGTAGAATTTTGTTTATTGCTTCTTTCGAGAATTAACGGCCAACTTTATTAGATAAAAATCTGACAATAAAAATATATCGAGTATAATTATTATTAAAAATTTTTCTACAATTTTTTTATAGGGATACGTTCTTCCTTAAAAAGAGTACGAGTTATCTTTTTAACAAACCAAGTATTCATATTTTGTCATTTGACTAAAATATTTTTAAACAATACTTAATATATACGTAATACGTAATATGAATTTTGAACGAAAATTACAACTGAGAAAAACGAAAGAGGACAAGGACTCGAGTTACGTCACTAACTCCTTTATTATATACTTTTTTATACTTACAATGATATGTAGACACAAGATCGTGTAAATTTTTCTTGTTATGCCAAATATGTTCCAGCGTGTGCATTAAAATCGTACTTCTTTAGCTTGAAATGTACGTACATACTCTTATTCAAAAGAGGTATTTTATGGAGGGTTAGATCATACTAACTTACATAAATATTTTATCTCTTAAGTTTTCGGGCATTAAAGATATAAAGAAAGTCGCTATTGATATTTGTTAACATCCATTTGGTCAGGATTGTGCCTGTCTTACATTTATGACCAGGTTTCATCCAGTTTAATGCTTTTGTACCTGTAGGCTGTATTCAATTAAAGAAATTAATTTCCCATAGACGTGTATAACGAGCCTTTTATATTTTTTGACAAAGGCAACGAAACGTTTAAGCTGTTCAAATATATTTATTTTAACGATATGAATTGCATAATACATAACTAGAATAACAAGGAATTTTATGTTTTATCGTGTAAAGACGGATGTAATTAATATTAAGAAAGTAGAGGATTAACTGATATGTTTCAAAGTTATGTTACTTTCGCCGGTAGATTACGATATATTGCAATTTAATAAAACGCATCAATACAAGAAGCATCGTACGACCTACTTCTGTCGAACCTTGTTAGTAAAGAGGACGTGTTTGACTTATGTGTACTGTCATATGGTGCGTTGCATTTTAATTTATATCAGTCATAAAAGATTGTGGCCCAGTGAAGAAGAAACATCAATGTCAGTCGATTTCTTATGTCAGTACTTCCGTTACAATAAATCGCATCAAAGGTACAGAACGAAATATCTTGCAGTAAGATTTTAAAATAAGACTGTAAGATTAATATCACGATATGTGTATTGTTTTATTTTATGCTGTTTTGTTATTGGAAAAAATAATGAACAGAGTGTGTATTTTAAGAAGCAAAAATAAAAAAATTACAGGAAGTACAATGCTTATTGATTAACGAGAGATTTGAGACTTCTCAATTTGTCTAATTGAGATTAGACTAGTTTGTATGTATATGTTAAGCAATAAATTATAAAATTAAATAACAATAAATTATAGTAACCAATTTAATGTCTCAAATTTGTTATTTTATATTTCATATTGAGACAAACTGTATGTAGTGTATATAATTTGCAAAAAGACTTCAAACAACCAAATACAACATTTTTTTAATTATGAATGAACAGTATTTTCTTGTGGGCTTATTTCTTATAAGCATTTCAATTTCACGGTATGAAAGTTTTTACATAATCAACAGCTGAAAACGCTCTTCAATAAAAATTCACTATAAGAAGTTGACACAACTTTTAAAATCTGTTTTCTTTGTTGAACAGACGTGGATAAATATTTTTACTTTTATCTTAATGTTTGCTTTACGTGGGCATACATCAAACAAACGGTATAACCCTATGATGTATCACAATTTGTCTTCTTAGAAAGTACGCTTTTAAATTCTTAGCATTAATTAAAGTTTTTTAATGACACGATGTTCTATTCATGAAATTCTAAACGTATAATTCCTATTAAGAGAATTCTATGGAAATGCTAATAAAAAGAATAGCGTAGCATTTCATTTCATGAAATGTGAATTGAAGTTCATATGAATTTTATAATTTCTACTTTTTTTTTTAATATATCGCTACAAATGTTAATTTAATTATATACTTTTCTTTTATGCTTGGCGTAATTAAAGGAATGTATGAAAACATTTTTAAATTCAAAAGTTTTATAGATGTAGGTCCTTTCAAGTTGAGAAGTCGCTTTAAATCCTGAATCTTTTATCCAGATATATTATTTGAAGCTGCAAAGATACACGTAATACACGTAATATATAAAAATACACGAAGTATGCAAAATAAAGTATCTATTCGTTATGAAACTTAATATAATAAATACAAATCTCCGACTAGATTTCACTTCTTTTAATTCTATTCCTAAAAATATGATACATACGTATACTCTTAATATGGTTGTCTCATAAAATATTTGATTAAGTCCTAAACCAATAAGAAACGAATAAAGTACACCCGTATAAATTTCCAGATCGTTTAATTGAAGTTATTATAACAAGTTTGCAGCATTAGCGATTACAAGATTGAACCCATTAAAGATTATAAGAACAAAACAGGCCTTTTTGTCGTGATTAGATTGATGGATCGAATAGTTGCTATAGTTCTGCATAATAGCGTTCGATCGATGCTGATTGATGGTCTCGTGGTGCCGGCAGGCTGAAATTAACGACGAATATCGTAGGACACGGTTCGTTAATCGAACAACCACGATGCTCAGGTCCGTAAGAACCGTGGGTGTTCACGTGTCAGTGATGAGTTTCTTGCGATTCTCATACGTTTTTGTTTTATTGTATACGCGTAATTTCTCAGTCCGAAATCGCTAGATATGCGTTAACTATCTATAATTAAAATTTTGTTTGATTATCAGAGAAAAACATGTAATTCATTACAACTTTTTGCACCTTAACGTTATGGTTATGAATTAATCGATTTAATCGTAAATCGAAGATTAACTGTTTGGAGATGATATACATGTTAGGAAGAAGTTTCTAGAATGTTAGACGTAAATTAATTAGTTGAGAGGAAATTACGACGATGTTATATCATCGTCTCCTTCGGTTATGTTCACTAATTCTTTTCATTAGCTTCATAATCAATGAATTATTTTTTTATTCGATAATCAAATGTGCTATAGGAATATGGAAAATAACGAACCAGTTACATAATTCTTATTCATACATATATTCCGTTTGTACTAAATTAACAAAATATGAAATTACAACGAAACAGTGATTTTAAATTATAAAGACAAGAGAAATTTACAATTATAAAACTATGTATAATGTGTTTCTGTTATTTATGTTCTACGATATTTCGCACAAATTAGCATCTATATATAATCACTATCCATAATGTCATAAATACAGATATAACAACGATAACGTATATGCACGAACTGTATACCTACACAAAGTTTCAACAAAGATATGAAAAGTAATCAAGCATCATGTTCCCAGGCTTAGGACTACCAAAATAGTGAGAAAGGAAAAAGTAAGAAAAAAGTTGCCTCATTCGAGGTTCTAGTGTTAACTATCTACACGTAGAACGATCTGTTAGCTCGTATTTGGAAACCGGATTCCGTGCCGTAAAGGTTTGCATAATCCGGACAAATATTGGAGCTCGCCTGCATTATCTGCCGTATGAAGCATCAGGGTTCAAGGGTCAGCTCAGTTTAATTGTACGCCGAGAAATCCTGCTCCGTGTTTCTCGCGTTCAGTGCGTCCTCGTTCCTCCAACTGTGAAAGAAACGTATGAGATTATGGACAACGATACGGTGTATGCGTGAAAGACGATAATGTATGCAAGTCAGGCACTAAAGTTCCCGGCGACGCCCGCTATATACATACTCGACCATGCATCAGGCTCGCACGTGGCTCTAAAGGTAAATTCACGTCGGCCGGGCGTCACGAAAATCGAAGGGCAACCTACACCGGTGAATGTAATTATGGTGCAACGCGTTTCGATTATCGCGGCAGAACGTCCAAGTTCGTGAGATTGTGCTTGCCTCTTTTCAGGCCATTTCATATGATCATACAAATTTTAGTATTGTTCGTGATTTAAAGAGCAAAATGATGAGCGATGTCCTGTAAAATTGGAAAAGATATATAAGGTTTTTGTATTGAGGTATTGTTCTGTTTGATTATTACTCTACGACGATATTTAAGAAAACATAAGTTAAGTTTCGAATAGTTAGTAAATTCAGAAAAGAACTATTTACAATACTTATTATATTTATCAAATACTACCAAGTTACTCAAACTTATTACTAAAAAATATTTATTTGAGAATTCTTTGGATGTTGAGTGAAATACATACTCGTCATAAATCTTTATCATAAATCAAATGTAATTTATTTTGCCTTGAAGTCATATTATATAATATGTTATGTTTTACAACGATGATATATTATTCTTATTGGTATAATATTATATTGTATACATAGTATTATTATTATTAAATTACAGTACACGATAATAAAAATTTACATTTTGTATGAACATAAGTCTCTATATATTTATGCAAATATACATGTAACAACTTCTCTGTATCTCTGTTCTCTGTACAACTCTTAATGTGTTCTCAGATATTTGTTATTGTATAAAATAGAAGAATTCATTTCATTTCTTTCAATCATTTTATGATATTCACATTACTCGCTTACAAAACTCGCTTTTACCTTGTCCGGAATGGTATTGGCACATTTGAATAATTCTTGTAGCCGTGCACGTAGCGTTAAAGATAAAGATACATTCACACTGATGGATTGTGGGCGTCGCGGAAATAAATGAAGTGTCGACACTTTTAGTAACGACGATAAAGTATCACCGTTCAATTCGCGCGATCATTGTTTCGCTTTCCGTGATTTGTGTACATAGATGCATATCTATCGTATTGGTATTAAAATTGCGTTTAATGTCTTTTCTGTTTCTCGAGAGCTAACTTCTGTCCTGTAAGCTGTTGGGTAATCGTGAGAACGTTTCTTTCCCGTTTGGATTTCTTTGAGACATCTTTATTACAAATCGTAGTACCGTATCATACAATGATAATAAATTTCGTGTACCTCACGGCGTTAAAAATAAATTGGGTAATCAGTGATAAATACCGTCGCGACGTTGTTTTCGTTTATTTTAAGAAAAAATGGGAAATTTGAATTACTTTCTACAATTATTATGTACTTTCCGTATTCTGTACGTATCAACTTCAATTTTTGTCGTTTACAAATTTCACCAACATCTTTTAATTAAAGTCTTATGCAATTATTTATTATTTTGGAAAATGTGACTTACAGTGTTTCTGTAGTTCTTTTTCCTTTTATTTAATCTATCAGACCTTGGCCCTTGTTTCTTTTACCACGAATTTTATGTTAAATCGCTCCTACGAAGCTCCTGACGATCTTTAGTTGCCGGTGAAATCGTTGCTTGTTGATTTCACAACCGTCCTGTGGTTGAGTCAGGCACAGGTTTCGAAGTTTCTATCGGCTGCGTCCTAAGGCTGTCGATAAAATCGATCGCAATTATATATATCCACGGTGACGGTAATGCGATGTTGCTATTTGGATGATTTGCATGGGCAAAGGGTTACATTCGTAGCATTGCAACGTGTTGTGTAACTTTGCATGACGCGGAAACATCTTTGCATAATTCAGTGCTACAAACTACATGCTTAGGTGTATGGCGTAATCGAATAGAATTTTTAATAGAGTTTTTAGAAATTAGTATTTTTCACTTAGAAAAACCTATTCTAATTGTTTATTTTAATAAATCCAAATCTACAGTCTATTTATCTGAATAAAAAAAGGTGAAATAATCTTAAAGATACATAGAAACATCTTGTTTATTTATTATTATGTGACTAGCGGGCGAGAAAAAAAAATAAAAAATGGTAACTCTATATACAACATTACAGTTAAGTATAGTTAAACATAACAGCCTAATATAAAAAGTGCACGTAATAAAATACACCATATATCGTACCTGAGTAAATACCACAAAAAATTTATGTCATATATAAAAATCCTTAAAATTCCAAAACAGTTCTCAGATCACTCAATGTAAAATAATATAATCTCAGTTGAGCCAAAAAATCATATGACGTGATCTATAATAAGGGGAATCAAAACCAAACTTTCTAATATTAGCTCGTACTTAACTCAACCTAATTTTTTACCTTATGAAATTCTACACCTATACGTAAGAAATTAATGAAAATAGGATCTACTGTCAAAGAATTTTGTTATTCGAGATTTCGAAAGGAACTGAAAGTTTAATAAGAAAGGATAAGAATTTTTATTATTTATGATGAATGGCGTCTTTTTCTGGATTCCGGAGTATAATTGTCTTCTTTGAATCACGTCATCAGCACGTAGAGAAGAAATTCGAGCAACACGGTGGTCAGCCACTAGCTATTGCGCCACGTAATTAAAGACAACCGTAAAGGTACCTAAACCGGTCTGAGTAACGAAGTTTCGGTTACGGGCTACTTTCTCGTTTGCTTTTTCGCTTATTCCTATTACGACGCCAAAAATATCGATGGACGCCTCCGACACACTGGCTTACATAAGGTCACGAGACGCATACGTGTGCAGCAGGAAGGAAAAGAGCGTGCGTGCGTCTACGCATGCAGACTGGTCTCTGAAAGAGGGCGATCTGTACCTCCAGTCGGATATAATTCTTGGTATCGCAGGACTTCTGTAAATTTGTCCGTATAAGCGAATTACAGTGATATACAAAAATATTTGATTTACCGCAATTCTTATTACAGAGAGCTTTGGTGTATAATACAATATTTTGTAGTATACGTTGTATGAAACTTCTTGGAATTTTACTAGTACTGTATAAAACACGATTGAATAAAATATATACGTGTATATATTACTAATTCGTATTTAATATATTTTTTAAATTTAAAACGTTAACACGAAATTTATACAGAATCTGTGTATTTTTAAAATTCATTTGTAGCTACATATTTTTAAATTCATTGAACTTTGTAAGTTACAGTTTAGGGTCTTCTTCGTTTTCCTCAATCAACTGTTTTTAATTGACACGAACTCCGCTACAAACTTTTTTAATCAAATAAATACTGTCGTCATTCGCATGGAAACATTTTTAATTTCGATGTCTTTTTGGTATCTGTTGCGGCTTCTACATACTTCTAGAATGTTACGTGTCAATTTGAATCATATATCAAATCTATTTGATGTCTAGATTAGACCTGCTTCTAGATTACTGATGATCGAGTAGAATCATTACGTTGTCGAGCTTCGTTGAAGGTAATATACATATTAGTATATCCTCTATTCGATGTTTTGATTCAATCGTATTGTGACGTAGGATATGTTGAAGAAATTACAATTATTGTTTTGCTTTGGCAAGGAAAATCTTAATTAACAATAACTGTGATAGCTGGTAAGTTAGTATATTTAAATATAAATATTTATTTTATTGAAATATATTTTTTATCATAATTGTATAATTTATAACAATAATGTATAATAGTTATAAAATATATTAATCGTAATAAACAGTTAACTAATGTCGGGAACTATTGTAGCTTTCTTTACTTCGCATGATTTAAAATTATGTAATTTAAAGAGCCTTATCGTAATTTTTTAATATACTACTGTGTTTGTTAATTTTTTATATAATATTTAATCGAAACATAAGAATACCAATACTTTTGTAATTGTTAAGCTTCAATTTAATTTTTTAAATTATGAACACACACGCGCATATAATTTTTATTTGATCATTATACAATATTCGTCATGTATTTTATTTTCTTTGTTTTCATTTCTTAACAAAATTATTGCCAAATGTTATCCATACACTGTCGAATTCGCATTTCAAAACAAAAGAAAGGAAGTGGGTCACAAAAGGACGGTGCAAGTTTTTACGGCCGGTCGTTAGATGATTAACGCTCATTTTTTACTAAATAGAAATGTGTCGACACCAGATCTGATCTATAATTGTGTTTAGTCTTTGTGCCTGACGAGTGTGCATGTGTATGTTATGAATAAGTATGCCAGAAAATAATAGCTTCATTTTCCACAGAAATCATAAAATAAAAAGCATGTTCTAAAAAGCACAAATACGCATGTGTTGGATATCCAATTTTATATCTAGTAAAATCTGTTAATATTTATTATAAAATATCTCCAATATCTTTAAAATCTTCGATATCGAAGATCCATGAGTTTAGCAGATATATTAACTTTTATTTTGTAGAACTTATCGTATAAGATATGACAGATTCTCGTCTTTTATACGATAAGTTTTGCAAGATATAAATTAAAATACCTGCTAAGCTAAAAATGGTTTTCCTATATAAATAGCCTGATGTTTCTTTATAGAAAATAACGAGCTACATTGATTAATATATTAAATACTATCTTACTTCATTAAAAAAAAAACGATTATATATACTGATAGTACATATTTGTTCTACATATGACTTTTACGTAATAAAAAATTAATTACATTGAATTATGTTCCCCTTTCAATTCTTCACTGAACCATTTTTTGTACAGCGAGTAATCTACGAATAATTTGTAATTAGGAATTAAAGTCGGACACTCTATACACTCTATTCATAAAAAGTGTTAATCTCGAGTTACGTAATTAAATGAAAGTAAGAAAATTGCAATTTAATCGTGACTTGATCTTGTTCGATTTATTTATCTTAAAGTACTGTGCTATCCTTTTTCGAAAAAAGGAAAAGTATCGTATCGACAAAACATGTCAGCTTAATGACTTATACAGAGTTTCCTTTTATTGTCAGGCGCATAAGGAAACATTCTTTAATGAAAAATTTCACGTTAACTCCTTTTACTTTTCTCTTGATGAGTGACTGCTTTCTTTTCCGTGAGCAGTGCCTTCTTATCTAATCTCTCTCGACAATTAATTACCGCAACGATATCCATAATCAGATGACTATTCTTCGAACGAATATCAAGTTTTTCCTTTTTCTCGTTCAGCTTCAGCCGCGTTCAGTATGAATTAATTACCGGGCTACAGGTTTTGCAAAGTACAGGATTAGCCAGTCGATCGTTATCTGTCGTATGCACTCCGACGTTTATCTCACGATAAAGACATTATGAAATAAATTTTAACGAATAACCGCGACAAACTTCGCTTACCCAGAATAACGGTGCATTTTTATTACCTTGCTGACCTGAAACAATCAACATATGGCAACAGTACGCGTGTCCAATCAGCTTGTTTAACTGTGTACTCGTTTCGTATTCTGTATTAAAATTAAGAATCTCAAGGTTTAACAGTTTATAACAATCGCTAAAAACAATGAAAAATTTGTAATCAACGTAGGACTTACATTCATTGTTCTAAAGTAAAATGTAAATTAATAACGCGAATATTTAAATAAAGGAAAATATTTGAAAATATGTAAATTGATTGAAGAACATATTCGAATAATTCTAAGAATAAAAGGTGAGAAAGTAAAATGATTAAAATGTGATTTATGTAAGATAATACAAAAATGTCTCATCAAATTAAATGTTTGACGTGGTAACAATTTCTAAGTAGGAAAAAGCCATAAATAATTTAGGAATAATATTCGTTTCGATCTCAAAACATATTTATCTGCCTGGTAGATATAGATAATTGGCGATAAAATGTTTTGTCTGTGACAGGTTAAAATTTTAAACGCTATATCTGAACGACGTGCGTATTTGCATTTTTCGTGTTTCGATTCTAATTTTACGGTCTCGAACGATGATTATTTAGTGTGCGCTCGCTGGTTTCGGAGAGAGTCGTATCAAGATCAAGAGCTGTAGCTTATTTTAACTTAACACCTAATTAAAATGAATGTAAAAGTTGGAAATCCATAAAATTAAAACGCGTTCGATGAAACGAGCGTTCGCGGCTACGGATGCAAATTGATACGAGGAATATAAATTCTCATTGATGATACAGCTATGTTGGATTGAATTGGGGGAAAATGTCATTACCAATGCTTTATGATGTCGTTTTCTGACGTCTTAATTGACAATTCATCTGGTAACAAGGCTATATTTCTGTTGCCTTTAAATTCTTCACACGAACCAACGGAATGTTATAACAAGATAAGATGCGCTTTAAGAAAGCATTTATTTCCTCTTACCGGTGAAGAGGCGACAGGAATGTTCTGATTTGTGTTTTTATTGGCTTATTCGGCAATTTATTTGGCAATATTCGCTTACTTGCATATCTGTATGTAGCAGCATAATTAAACTGTAACATTAAACTCTAAGAATAATTCAAAATACTCAAATCTCGTTTCATCCTCATTATTATCATTCCCATTATTCGATATGATTTTCGTTATACGATCGGTGATTTTATTAAAATTTGATATCGATTAAAAATTAATCAAATCGGCTGAGATTCGTTGCGCCGAATTGGAATTGAATTTACAATCGGATATTCGTAATCTCATGGTAGTATCACGTAACTTTCCCACGAGTTCTTTCTGTTATCGATCATAGACACAAAGTTGGATAGCGACGAGACAACGAGGCAATGGTTGTTTTACATACGTGTTCGTGATTCTTATGCAAGCAAGATAAATCTATCTGCTGTGAACTCTTATTTCTGCGAAATTGTTCGAATGTTCTCGCCAAGGAGACATCATAATAAAGGGTGGCGCAATACAGATTATTTAGGAATAATATCGACGTTTATCGCGAAAGGTTGTTCAACTTTCGTATCTTCGATTTTTCAGTATTCATATTATATAATATAATGACTCGATTAATCTTACTGTTACATAGTTTCTATCGTGTAAATAAGAATAAAAAAAATAATAAAGATTAATTATACATCGATGCAAAGGGGAACTGTTTTAACTAGGAACAATGACATTAAATATTGAAAAATATTTTTAAATATCTACGCTTGATGCTTGTACAATAAGAACGCATCGGATGAGTGTCATTTAAAAAACTATTCTTAATTATCTCGTTTTTCTCTAATTTTCAGTACCGTACATTCCGTGTTACTATTATTTTCTTTTTCTTATTATTAAACGGAAAGCCTGTACCGAAAGGAACGAATTACTTCGTCAAATAATCTTATTCGCTCGTTGCAAAAGGAAAGCACAGATTAGTCTTACAAATAAAGTAATTCTAATCAGACACGCGATACAGAACACGCGTACAGTTTCGTTTCAGGAACTTACCGGATGTACTTTATAATCGCAATACCATCGTTGGCAATGTTCTATTTATTACATACGTTCAAATTTATAATATGAATAAGTTCTATTCTTAGTAGTACTTAACAATATTAATTTCACGTTTGAAATTAACATAATTAGAAACGATACGTATCGTCGAATATGTTTAAGCAAAAATCTACGAATTCGAAAGTTTTAAGTAGGGAAGAGGCATCGATATTGAACGCATGGAATGCAGCACTTGTCTTCCGCGATAGATAACTATCCCTGGCTCGTAATAATCGACTTTCATTCATTGTTCTACCATGTTTGTTACGAGTTAGTCTTTTTACGTGACGGTATATGTAGTTGCTTGTACATATTGTCATCCTGTGCACGCACTTGCATTCCACGTTATCGTTCTGAATCGCGAATTACTCGGCGAATGTGCACGGTAATGAAGATCGCTCGGATTAAAAATAATTATAATATTCTGTTACTTTTGAGATATCAGATTCGAAATGGCGCTCGCGGTGATTAGATATAAAGTACGCGGAATTTGGTATGAGAATGTCTTGTAGGTGTAACATTCGACCGTGTATGTATTTAATTTTTAAATTGATAAATGGATAACAGGAAATTTGTAGGTATCAAGTGGATGTAACAGATTTAGATAAGTTTCGCAAATCTGATTGAGGTAATCATAAAGCGAAGTTAAAATCGTTAAACGAAGTATCATGCTACGACTCTAGTTTCATATTGATTTTCAATTCGAATTTTTCTTCTACCGTGTTCACGAGCTCTTTCGATTCTCTGACATATTTATTATTCAAAACCTGTTTTCGGGTCATTGATGTTTCCGGGCCCTGCGTGCAATAATATATTTCTCCTGTATTTTAGCTCCAATTACTGTACGGATACAAATTAGTATACATTGATAATAATTATGATCATGCCATAGTAATAAAAAGAAATGTTATTACCATATATGTAAAGTCACATTTTTCTGAATGGGATTAAACGAATAAAACCTAACCAGAAGCGTGTATATTTGTGTATTTTGCGCACGTACATTTTTGCACGTGTTATTTTGTGTTACCTTCAAACTCATAAATCTATAAACATCCGCAATCTATTAATCACTATTACCAAATTCTGTCAATTTTTAGAATTCTCCCTTCAAGATATCACATAAAGTTGAAAAATACGTACTTGTACATCGATACTTTCTAATTGCGTAAATCATTCATAATGAATCATTTTGTGCACAAGAATGTGCTACAAGTATGACACAAATTATGTTCGCATGATTGATCATGTTGTCGTTTCGTTCACTCGCGACAGAATTATCTAACAATCATTATAAGAGAATTCCTATCGTACAATTCTCTACGAACATCATGACACTAAGATTTAAACGAGCGTCCGATCCGAACGTGTCTCGCAATAATCCGCTATGAAGCAAAAGAGAAGAGTTGTACTATCCTGTCTACTTGTAAGTGTATCATTGGTTACTACGTAACAGCCTCGAGAATTATATCGATCTTCCTTGATAGATGATATCTCTGACGTTTAATGATTTTCTCCTTCCTGTCGTCTTTCCATATCTTTTTTTCCTTTGCCACGAGTTCGCTTTCCATCGCCGTTGTTTTACCTGCTCTTCCCGTATGCTTTTAACTTTCCCTTTTTTCCATTAAACTCCTTTTATCTTTTATTTCACGGTTTTCTATCGTTCCTTCGGTTCTATTTTGTTATTATTCTTGTTCCTTTTTCTGAAAAGGAGTATTAATTTTTGTATTTCTTCTGAACCATTATGTTCTTCCATTTTTCTCGTTTTAAAATTGATGATTTATCAAGTATGATCACCAGGTTTGTGCATCAAATAGCAGATTATTGACGTCTTTGTAAGAAGTATTCTACTAGGATGTATGTTTTTATTGTTCTTCTTTATTATACAAAACGGCTGAGTAGTTTTCTTCCATCTACGAATTCCAACAAATTATGAAGTTGTTTCATCTGTCACTTCTTTTTTTTGATTTTTCTAATTGTCCTTTTGCGTCTTATTTAATTCTTAGTTATTAGCTACAGCTTTACATAGGAAAACCCTTGTTTTATTAACTTCGCAACGAAATTCAACAGCATATTTTTAGCACAAAAATACTTCTACGTGCAATTCAATCTTTGCACGAATTCTTCACAGAGTCTTGATATAATACAATCTAGGGAAAAGCCCAATTTTCTTTTTATACGATTTATATACAGTAAAAAATCTGTTCAATTTGTAATGAACAAAAAATAAATAAAGATTTTGATAACAATTTGCTCGAAACCGGGATATTATTTGTATTAAGAATAACAATTTGGAACCAATCTTCTATTTCCTATCGTCCTGTAAAAAGTCATGGATAATACCAAGATATCCAATTTTATATTGCAAAAGACCATATTCAAATCTCTATCGACTTTAGGTATCTACTTCCTCTAGCAGCAACACGTCCCTAAGCTTTCACGTTCCTTTTTCTTTAACACTCTGTTCCACACAAACTTTCTACTCTTCCCATTCTCTTTCCGCATTCTTCGTCCTCCTTTTCGTTGTTCTTGTCTCCGCAGATGCACCCTCTTTCTACTCTCTTCCTACTCCCTGTCCTTGTTTCTTTCTTTCGGTTTTATGCATCGTATTTATTGCTAGCCCACACGTGTCACGTGAACGAGAATAAGAACAAGCCACGTGCACGTGTGTACGACTTGGTCGCTGTTATCAGCGACAATCGTGAACATCGCCAGGACCAGAGGATTCATAAAGGCGAAGAAACGTGAGTGGGATCTAGGAAGTGCCGCTCTATTGGACCAGCGACTCGTCAAGATCGCGTGAGGGATCGATGTTCGTTTCTGGATCGTTGACCCGCGTACCGGTGGAAATCGTTGCATCGTGCTCGCTCGACGCCCACCCCCGGAATGATTTATTCGGATTATAAATTGGCGTGAAACTCCTATATCATCCTGCCGCGGTCGGAGCATTGCGATGCCACGGCGCGAGTCGAACTCGTCAATTTTCGACCCACGCCACGCTCTGTTCTTACGGACAGCACCGCGAAAAAATATTTCGATACTTGGTTATTATTGACAGGATGTGATTTAATTAGAAAATTATGGATAATAGAAGATGTAATTATTTTATTCTCTATTATTATTGTAGTCCTGTGTTGGTGAATATTACGGGTAATATTCTTATAATATGATGGTGTGTAACGTGTTGTATTCGGAGCATGTTATATGAGAATAAAGTATTGTTATTGGATAAATAATGAATAATAAAACCGCTGGTCATAAGTATATCAGTACAGTTTCATCTAATATTTAATACAAATTGAATCTCTTATTATATATTTATTGTATATTATAAATCTATTGTGTTATTAGCATCTTATGTGTCGTATGATGTAAAATACCGACTAATAAATATAATAAAATTAATAAAATTTGGCTAAGTTAAATGCAGCGTGTGTATGTGCTGATACTTATGACTGATAGTGTAAATGGATATAAAATTCGACAATTTTTCCACTTCGGAAGATATGACAGAAGAACTCAAGTTGTGAAGAAGAATAATTCATTTAAAGTTTATCGTCTTTCATTCTCAATTATCGTAGAAAAATGTTCTTAGATGAGCGAAAAAGATCGTTACGTATATAAATTTCATTCATAAGGACGCGAAGCTACATGTATGTAGAGCTGGGATTAATTAATGTCAAGTTTTGTGGAATTGCTTGCAATTAGAACGAAATGAGGAAAGATGTTGATGCAGTTCGGATATTGTCTAAAAGTATTAAATTGGTTGGTTTTTAGTTAAACAATGCACGTACTTTCTACGTATATATCTTCCTGCCCGCACCTCATGGGACGTAAATTCTCATTTGTAGTTGATGAATCTACAATTTCGCAACCACGAACTGAAACTCTGTTCGAGTCTTTTAACGAGCCGGCGGCCGCAATCGAGAAAATAACGCTTCTCGTTTGGTTCTTTTTATTTGTTTTATTAGAGAGCAGGAAAATTGGGATCCCGGTGCGATTCGTTGTGTAGGCGTGGGTAAATTGGCAGACCGAATTGTTCGTTATGCCAATAATGGACTGTGAGAAACATTTTAAAATCTACGCGATTGAGTGTTTATTGAAATAAATTCCCTTGATTGATATTTTTATTGCAAATTGTTATTTTTTACCTGCAAATGATACATTTGGAGTAATTTATTACTAAAAATAAAATTTTAAGCAGAATTTTAAAACTAATTACGCGTGCACACTGATATCTATAGTATAAGATATTTCAGTTTTATCATGTTTTAAAATTCTTCTGTATTATTTTGCTTACCCTTTATACATACAATATATTACACAGTATTTTGTAAAATTTCTAGATGGTGCGTATCATTTGAAACAATGATTTACGGAAAAAATTATAGGCCTGAGAAAGTGAAGAAGCGAGGAATGATTTTACTATAATAAAACTTTTTTTCACTTCCTTAATACCTCGATTATAATGATGGTTAATTCCGAGGAATATAGTATTTGGATTCTCTCTTTCTCTCTCTGACTGCAATTCCTTGAAACTAGTGCCGCGCTTCCTAAAGTAACAAATGTAATGTTGTAGGTTCATGATTGGAAAACTTTCTCTGTAATAGTCTTCCTTAGAAGCGTTGTTCACCGAACAAGTTAATTCCGTTCCTGTGTTCTTCTAAACGACGCTAAAAGTATCAAACTTGTATTAAGGTGTAAACGAAATGAACTTAAGGAAAGGAGCACAAGTAAAATACATTAGAAATGATAAATTGAAAATAGGAGAGATTTACGATGATTTCATATTTTTGAGAAAATTATACATCAGTGTTATTTATTTTTAAGTTCTGTTAAATAATCGTAGATTAATTTTTACCAAATATCGAAGACAATCGTTATGTTTTTAGCATAGAATATTAGAAATAAAATAACACCTTTGTTCACGTTGTTGAAGTTATGTTTCTCTAATCGTATGCTTTATTTTCTGTTTCAGGTAAGACAGTACCTTCTGAAGCGATCTCATAAATTAGTGAGTATAGATTATATTTAATATATTCTGTAGATACATTATACACTTGTTTAAGATAATCTTGGTAGCCCGTTTCGAGTCATTAAGTGCTGTTCCGACTATTTTAAATCCACTCATGCTCTAATGCACAGCATTTTTAGTACCTGTTAATAAATTCCAACAGAGACACAAACTTTCAACATAGTTAAACTTAATATTGTGTTTATGAAACTTTCCAAGCATAAATCTTGGTTATTGTAGACCGCATAATTTAAAATCCTCAATCCACCGTTTTTCACTTCTACATCTACAATAGTCCTTTTAAGCGGTGAAAATATAGCAGCGAAATTGTACGAAATTATTCTTATTATTTTCGCCAATAGCTTCTTCTTGTAATACTTTTACTGGCGAATAGTACAGCTTTTTGTTAAAGTCGAGTAAAGAACGATTCTAGAAAGCTATCTCCGTTTCACCTAGATGCAGTTCCATTATGTTTGGCATCTTCTATGCAACGTTTGTCATCTTAGCAAATTTTCGAAAACAGTTTAAACGAATTAAGAGCTTGTTACGTCAGGAAGTTGTTAATTTTCTTGCAGTACTCGAGAATAAAGCTTGAATGACACGTAAGATGTTCAAAGTGATAATCCAGTAACTGTCGGATATTTTTTCTCGTTAACAGACGCGAGCGAAACGCAAGCAATCGCGGAACTAATTCTCAGATTAAAATGAATTTTTTAACACACTTTCAGTTATTGTAACGAAGGCAGAAGACTTAATGCTTGGTTTAGTACCTTTTGATCATGCTAGAACGCAGTTCGTACGAATTTTATGCACTTCGACTCTATAATTTTGTCAGAATATTACTTTCCTCGTAAAGCGTTCGTCTTCTTGAGATTTGAATTGTTCTTCGCGTTTCGAAAACGAGGGTATTAGAAACAGAACATAAACTTTGTGAAACTGTGAGAGACGATAACGTGGAATGTTACGAATCACATCCGATTTTTCTTCTTTGTAAACGATTTATATTCAATTAGCCGTTTTCAAAGGTATTTTATATAAATAATAATTAAATTCATCAATATCAAACAGTCTGCTTATATTATATTGACTCTAACAAATTTTACTTTAATTGGCATTTGAAACAACAAATTCGTAATGAAACAACTGGAAAATAAAGTGAGAAGTATTTAATTTACTCTAAATATCAGTAATATTGCTCTATCTAATTTATCGGAATCTAACCAAAATGATCTAACCAATATCTCTGTACGTACACGCTTGAAGTAAAAAATCACGCACTGTTTACTTCACCTGATTTTACATGGTAAAGACCATGAATCAGACTAACAATTTCGATACATATCCATGGCAAGAGAAGAGCAAAAACTTTTTAGTCAAATGGTTTTCCAGTTAGTCTGGCCCGAATGGTATCATAAAAGCACTCGGTCTGTTGTCTCTCGTACGCAACGTTCTTTTGGCGTCAAGTGTATCGTCTCGTCCTGTTTCCTTCCCTCTTGGTTCCCTTTATTTTCCCTCTTATTTCTCCCCGAGCGAAGATAACCGCGAGCGTGTTATAGCCCGGGGAACGAGTTTTGCAACTAGGCGACCTCAGCAAGGCGAACGAAGAAACGGCCACACACGTTCAAACTCCCGATAGAACGAACGAAGACGCGAAAGGTTGACCGTACAAACGGAGGAATGAAAGAAATGCTGAAGAGTAAAGAAAGAAGAAGATAGGAGGCTCGTTTGCATGCCGTGTACGCGATACCGTGTACATACCAGTAGATCGGTGATCGCCTAATAAAGCGAGGCGAACAGACATTCCGCTAAGCTTTGACCGCACTTTTACGCGTCGTACGATCTTCGCGAGTAATTTGAGCGTTAATGAGAGAGATGAAACGAGAAGACTCGAACGATCGAAAGGAACGGTATACGCGTATCTAAATGAAACATAGGTGTATCGTATCGAGCAGTTTGTTTAACTCTTTAACTACGAGAACCGGCTGGGAAACTAAAGAAATTCCGCGCGTTATATTTCAGGGATTTTAGTCATGCGTTGATAGTACGCGCGGAGAGACGCTACATAGCGCCGACGCAAGATTTCGTTGCGAGCAATCGAGATTCAATTCGAACGCTTGCAAGGTTCGCTTTTTCATAGTGAAGTATCGAAGAAAGCTAAATGCAGGGGATTTTTTTTTTTTAAATAAGATAAAGCAATAATCTTGTACGACAAATACGCAGAATGTGCACTTTTAGTTCTTGGAAAACGAAAATTATGATTGCATTTAATTCTTCAACACTTGTGTTGAACTCTTGTGAAACACATTTGTTCTCAAAATATACTCTTGACTTAATAAAATTCCACAAACAGAAGTCTGTCTGGTCGAAATGTACAGTTAGCATTTAGTACACGCGTACTGGACAGATTTTCAAAGTTGTTTTTCTCGAAAACGGAGCTCGCGTAAAAAGAGCTTTATTCTACATTTTTTGACCTACTTCTCTATGAGGATTCATCCCTTTCTCAGTTGTATCAGTTAACGAATACCTTGTTTATTACAAATGCTATGATATATGCATAGCGAAAGTCAATTTATTTGAATTCGACTTAATGGAAATTTTAGTTAAGATCCGATTAATTCAACTTTCGCTGGTTGAATTCGCTTAATGTGAACGAAAAATCGAAATATGTATCGAGGAAAATTGATGAGCTCGTATTATATGAACACCGATTGCGTAAACCGTTTGTTCCCCGACAGGTTCAGACAAACAAAAAAGTCCTGCTATATAATGCTTATAAATGTATTTTTTAAAATACTTGATCCGAATGTGATATATATTCTTAGAAAAATCTAATGTCGGAAAAATTGTTCAATATTGCCACGACCATCTTGTTGTGATTTTTCCTGAAGCTTCTAATTTCCTCAATCGAAGCGCTGATTTGCATTTGTAGACGCGCAAACAAGGTGTAGATCTGCGCGTAATGTCGAGTGTTTGGTTACCTGTTTGATTAGACGGTATACATCTAGGGTTACGTCGATAAGCACACATCGTGTATTCCTAATGAAATCCGATCGCATGTATCGCTTTTGTAATCTTTGCAATGACATTTGTTGTCCTTCTTCAAAGGCGAAGGTGTGAGTTTCGCTTCAAAATTATTATTTTAACCAGTTCTATCTTTTCTATCTACAGAGTCTGTGAACAGACGATGTGTTCTATTTCTTGGTTCTTCGAAACCGAATCGAAAATAACTGGTATTTTTTCTTTCATTTGCAAAGAATGACTCTTCAACATTATTTAAATTCACATTTCAATTGTTACGAATTTCACATCTTATACATATGTACGTACGATACGTGATACGATTATTAATATCCTGTTTCTATTATTATTTCCTATAGAAAGTTGAAAACATATTTTTTTCTATTTGATATCAAAAATGCAAATGATGTTGACGATACAGAAATATGTAATTATTTTCTAAATTGTTCGTCTTAAATTCTTAGTTATTTTATTATATTGTCAAATAGTTAATCGAGAACCGTATGTGTACAAGAATGAATGTAAATTATTTTCTATTTTCTATCATCAAGATAACTTATACATTTCGACAGAATATTTTATAGCTTCGATTTTTGGTAACACGTTCGTTTCCTTTCGATTAGGGGAAATTAGTTTTCAATGAATTGCCGTGGTCAGGACAGTCGAAGCCTAAAAAAGAAAATGACAATCGTACATCCTGCGGAAGCGGATGTTCGCCAGCACGCTTGGCTGACTTCTCCAACCTTCTACTCGTCTGGTCTCTCGTTTCCTACCTGCGCATTGGTGCATCATTGTTAAAAATGCCAGTTTGTTGCAGTATTACATAAATGCACGTAAACGCGAGCGTTCCAATGATACATTGTTGAACTTGAAGGTGTTTTTTTTTACAAGAGAACAATTTCCGTTAACCTTTCGTTGCGAAGCTCGATATTATGTATCTGGCACGCTGTTCTATTTCCAATTGGAAATTAAATTCATTAGATTACACATCGAACGTGCAAATTCATTAAAGCGTATAATCATCTACGTGGATAAATTGGTCTTTTTAAGTACATCCTGCTTGCTTATTTTTAGCCAAATATTGTGAATTGTATATCGTGAATTAGTATATAGACGTATTTTTCGTTGGAACAATATAACGATATTTTTAGGGAATAATATAAAAAATTGTTAGATTTTGTTTATTTTAAAAAGATATTATAGATTTACACTAAAATGAACGAAAGAGGATATTAGCCGATAGATAAAATATCTACGATCACCTTGTAAATTTTATAATTTATGATTCAAATATTTGTTTATTGTTACATATTAGCAAATGGTAAATACGCGAGAATGAGTTATGAACAAATGTTTTTTCTTTTATGAACAAATTCTTTTAAACATGCAGAATAATAGATGAAACTTCCCAGAGAAAAAATCAATGGCTCACGCCGTTGTACTGCTTCGTAGCTTGCACATGCCACGCGCATTGAATTTTTGTTCGCCATATGCGCCGATTTCGATTCTAGCGGCTCATTTACCGCACTCGCTGCACGAGTTCGTTTACGTATGCACATTGAACTTCTAGGTGCATTGTGCATGATACTCTTGAGGGGTTTGAAACGCGTTCGTCTGCGTTGCCTGTAACGTGTCAGCGTCGTAACATTTTATCGGACACGAGTCTGCACGATAGACATCGGACATTGCCACCCCAGGAAAAATAATACAACGGTTGAATTGTAATCAAAAGCGAGCAAGGCGTTTGAACCGCAGTAACCTCTCGATATGTGTCTTCCGGTTCGAGCTGGCTGCTTTGCAGCGGCTTCTTTGCGTGCTCTGTGATATTATTCGTGGCCAAGCATTTTGATGCTTAGCAAGTATGCTAGTTGGTGATTTTGAATGAAATGTTAAAACAAAAATTTTCTGCAAGAGGAAGAAAGAATCTTCAGCGAAAGAATTGTTTAATTGAATGAATCGATTGTATTTGATGAACTTATTGTGAATTGTATGCGTAATTAAAATTACAGCGTTCCGATTAAACTGCAGATTTTTATTCACGTTATGAAAAGTACAAAATACGTGTAATATTGGAAAACGTAAGAAATATTTAAAGTGAAATACATACTTGTTATAATATTTAATCGATGAAACAAATCTTTATGTATAATTTCCATTTGAAAGTTATATTGATAGAAGTATGAAATTGCATAAAAATCCATGGTCTAATTGTGATGAAATGTATAGTATTGTGTTATTATGTTTGCACTTTTTCAGTCAGTTTGAAATTCATTACATATACTTATTGTGCTTTGGTTAGGCAATGTTAGAGATAGACACATTCTAAGATAGAAGAAACCAAATCCAAATTTTTGAAATTTCGTTAGAACTGTAATAACATGCGATTTTTGTGATTATATTAGTCAAATTAGAAACAACTCTGAAAATGTAGAGATATAGAAAATACAAAATATTTGTTACAAACAATATTTAATAGAAAAATAATATTATATTACGAATGATGATTTTATGTGTATAATAAATACTAAATATAATTTCACTGAATATTGTGGCTTATTAATGTAATAAATAAACTGTTTAAATTCTGTTTTGATTTCTGGGAAATTGTATTAAACTTGTATTAAATATCTTGTAGCTTTATATACATTTTCAGATTCATTTCAAATTTTACGAATATAATGTTGATTGATAGTGGAATGATATGATAGTCGGAATTTAGTAACAGTGGAAATGAAATTTTATAATGTTTCGTGTAACACACATAATACATATATTCATACAACGTGCTTACAAGTGATCTTACTTTCATATTTCTTCTATGTATGAGTGTAATGAATAACACGACATTAGTGACACAGCTTTATTTAAAAATTTGCATTGCTTCGATATTAATTCATCGTTCTACAACCGTGTCGCACAGTGATATCGCGAAAGATCGGCGTACAATGTCTAGTCGCGAATGGAACGGAATTAGCAGAATGGGAATGACACGCAACATGCAGCCAGCAATTCGATTCCCGTTACAACGAAAGAATAACGCGTTACACAGCAATCTCCAGCCATCTTACAATTTACTATATTTTCGCCGTTATTAAGAGCGAAGTATCTAGCTGGATACCGTTCCATGTTAAACAAGAAACCTATATTTCTCTGCGATTCGTGGCATTATTTCACGCGGTAATGAAAGCACGAGATGGACGATGTTATACGCTCTGTCATCTTAGATCGAACAGGTTATATTCGTAATTTGCGAAGAACGTTTCGTCAGCCAGCTGTGAACAGACAGTCTGTTTTAAGTCTGTCTGTATTAAGTATCAATGCAAATCTATAATTTTCGATGTTAATGTTTCGCAATTCGTTTCTCTGTTTCGAATCGTAAATTGATTCTAATACGTAGCGAAGGAATAAATTAAACAAGCTTGTTGAACAACTTCGAAGTATGTAGTTTTATAACGGTAGATTTGTAATTACGTATTGAAAAATTATTTGTAGATTTTACGTAGGAAATTGCTTGTTTATTAATTGTTATTTATTTTATTAGAAAGTAGATAGAGTTTTGATTTAACTGTTGTTATTTGAGTAAAAATGGATAGTATCAGGTATGTATCTAAATGTTATCGATTTGTATCTTTTTATTTTGGTCAATTCTGGGAGAGTGGAATGTATGAATCAAAGAACTAACATGTTGGAAATAATGAACCTAATTCATAATAAAGTCGATTTGAATTTGAGAGTAACAAGAGAGTAATAAGAGGATCTAACCTTGAATTTTTAAGCTCTACTTATTCCCGCAATGTAGGATAAAGGAGAGAAGATAGACGAGAATGCTGTAATCGGTGTAACTAGATTTGATGTAATCGGCTAGAATCAACTGAGCTTGTATCCGACAGACATATACGTTTCAGTGATTATATATGACTTTTACCAGTTGTAGTTTTATATAATTTTCATTTGCGGTTTTACGTATTTCTAAATAAGTAAAAGAGATGTTTCAAAACCTGACAGCAAACAAAACTTTAATATAGAAAAGCAATTTTATATAGAAGTAAGAAATTATGAAAATTTGTGTGATAATAATATTTTTATAACAATGCGATATAATATTTGTAACAAAGTAAGAGTGAAGAATATTATACATACTTTTGACGCTCAAAAATTTTAAGTTTCAAGATATTCGTTAGTTGTTGCTTCTAATTGTAATAAAACTTTGAAAATAACTTTAGTTTCTAAAATAAAGACGTGAGAGTACCTAAGATGAACGTTTGCAAGATTTCTCAAATATCGTATAAAAATATTGTATAAAGTACGTTATAAATTGTAAATCCTTCGTTTCACTAACGATAATGAATAATTCCAAAACTAATTGTTAAATTATTAATTAAATCATTGCCAGTCCTCTATTTATCCCAGGGCAAGCTCTCTTAGAATCTTCACTTTTCCTGAGATCAGTATCGCGCGTGTATCCTATTTACATCTCTTCCTGTTTCCAACACTTACCAGAAGAGCTCAGTCGGGAAAATATCGGTCAAGATGCTTCAAGCTTTCTGAAAGCTGAACACAAGCAGCACTTACCGCATAATTGTACTTCTCGGTTTTGCTTGTTGATTTATCGAGTCTTATCGTATCGTGATTAAACACAGTCGATTTTTATCCCAGATTATGATATCGAATATCTGTAACGGTTAAAAAATATTTCTTGAAGGTTAAAACAGAAGCTTTATTACATATAAATCATCGCTCTGTTCCGACGTTTCATGAACATTGCAGTTCACCTTTTCAGTTGACCCGAAATGTCGAAACAAAGCGCGACGCGCTATTAGAAACACGATCGAAGCTCGAAGAACCACTAATATACAAAGTAAAACAATTGTTTACCTACAGTAGATAAAAGTATAAATTCGCACAATTTAACTGCGATAACCAAATCGAAATGTATTATAAAGGGAACTCTTCATCCGGCATAGTGAAACCTTACGTTTTCCGTAGCATAATTATGTTGTCTCCACAGCCCAAGAGCCTTTCCACTTTTTATCACGTGTGCGGAGCGTGTGTTGCAACCCTCACCCTGTTCGAGCCACGTCGCTTGTCCAGGATTAAAAACAGGCGGTTTTCGACGAGATTAAGATGACTATCTACGAAACTACATAATCGTTACTTCGACATAGTAATGATCGAGCAATTTGCAGTATCGATCTTCGGAAAAATACAGATCTCGAGTCCTGAAAGTTCGCTTGAAAAAGTGTCGAGAATGATAGCTACAGGTAGGAAACAGGTATTGATATGGGTTCTGTTCTGGGTAACAGGATAGTTTAGTAAGCTATAAATTTTTTATCATGGGTGTGAAATTTTTTTTCAGCGTTTGAACAGAGATAAGGGAAATTTTCGAGTTCAAGTAAAATGTTGTAGTCGGTGTAAAGTGTCAAGTTAATGATACCTGTATAAGAATAATGTAGCAAAATGTAATTTAGCTATATTACGTGGTTAGAGGACATACAGTTAAGATAATCCAAGAATGAAGTTCCTCGAGATACCGGATTCAGACTATACGCTCGCGCGTTTTATTGTTCCATTGCCAATCTTCGTACAATTTTTATTATATAAATGTTGCATTTATTACAAAAATGCCTTTATATGGTTCAAACATATTTAAAAGTAATACCTACGTATTTCATCGTATGAAACATTTATCGCCGTAAAAACATGAAAGTTTAGGTTTACTGGAACTTCTTTGTATTTTTAACTGGCATACGTATCTCGATTTTCTTCGGAGAGAAAATAACTTTCTCGAGAGCGTAAAAATCTGTATGCGTTGACTTCATCTTGAAGTTAAATATTATATGGTTAATGTTCTTTCAATACTGTGACGAAACTCTCACGAAACTTTCGATTTGTCATTAGCTTACGGATCTGCGAACCAGAAATGAGGTAAACATGAAAAACACGATATCTAATGTGGACAGACAACTTCCTGTTACGTCGGAACAAACGTCGAGTAAAGAGTTTATTTGAATTTAAATTTGAAAGCGCGTATATCCATACGTGCAATAACAGACAAACATAGCATAATTGATAATGAATGTAATAAATATATTTCACACATGGTTTTTTAAAGAAGGACAAACAATATCACGGGCACATGACAATCGAAGCTCTCGTCCTGGATCCTCGGGAAGATCGGTTTCGCGGTGATCGGTAGAAAATCGCGTCGATAGTCGATAGGTTGTAGTCCGTGGCATTCCTCTCAAAGACGGTTGAACGGCCTCGTAACGCCTCAGAGAAGGAATGATTGAGCCGCAGTCGAAGAAGCAGCCGCAGAGCTGCCTCTCTACCATCATTTAACCGGATTAGGAAGCCAGTCTGAGAAACGGCCCTGTCTTTGCTGTACTTCGGATGCAATGTCAACACGTGTATATACGCCATTGCATCGCCAACCACGTGTGCATCGAAACTCTTTCGCATCGCGAACGTGCGTGCATTATCGTTTCGAACATCATCAACTGTCTTTGAACGCGTTGACCGCCATGGTGGTCATCACTGACCAACGTTATTGAATCTTTTGAATGGATAAAATAAGATAAATTTCACTGAGTGAATAAACAATTCTCGCTGTGACAGTCAACGTGTTAAGCAGTCGTTTCACGATGTGTATGTGTACACGTGACTGCACAGCACACGCTTGTAAGCAATGCGTTTGAAGTTCTCTTCCGCTTCCTGTGCGTTCACGAATAATCTAAAATAGATATCTCCAGATGATTAATCATAATTCTATGTAGTATCTTGCGAAAGGGTTTGTGAAACGAATCGATCAATTTCCTTTTCTCTTTTTTAATTTCTAAATTTCAAGAGAGATTTACGCATTGTAAAGTACAAGCTATAAATATCGAAGCACCAATTCGTTGTAGTTGTTGTGTAATTCGACTAAAATTTAGTTTATTTAGTAATTTATATTATAGCGTAGCTAACGTATGTAGCTGTACTCTATTTGACGAGTATAGTGCTGTTATATTATGTAGTGCTTTATAGTTTAAGTCGTACACAGTTGTTCATTTAATCTTGGTCTTTGTGCCTCGTAGAAAGAGCGTTGCCACATAATGTTATCAATGTCTTGACCGTTATTATTACATGAACGCGTTGCATCATTATTTAAATCAACTTGAAAGATTGTTGGAAGAATTGACCGATGAGCAAGGACATTTTTATGTTCCATTGTGATGTTTTTTTAGGTTTTCTAGATTTTGGGGAATTTTTGGATGTTTATATAAGGTGATAAGATTTTTCGTTTGACAGGGTTCTATGATTTTTCTTCCTTTGGTATGGTACTTAATTGGGAGAAAGTAATCCCTTGCGGCTTAGTAAAATTTGTTCTCGTTGCGCAATATTTTTGGCGTATCTCGAAAATTTGTTATACCGTGAAATATCGATATTCCGGTCGGTTGATTCGCAAAATATAAAATTCGCAATTACTCGCAGTTATATTTCACGTTGGTGCTGCGAATTGTCATGGAAGTAAGCTTATGTGTTCCGCATAGCGTGCGACAATTCTTCTAAACAAGCCTGCCTAGGGCAGTATGAATTTCATGCTTCAGCCGCGTTTGACGGTTCGTTAAACAGACCACCGTGTATTTTGTAATTGTTCTCGAAAAATACATGGTATATAGCTTATTTGCCAAACAAACCAGAAACTTCCACGAATTAAAGTTTCTCTTAAGCTCCGTTCACACGTTCAATATCGAATAATGAATATGTCTAATTTATTAAATTATGTGTCTATATAATGATGTATTTACGATGCCCGAGTATTTCCCATCGGGTGTGGGTAAATAACCAATGTATAAAAATTAGAAATTATCGAAACCATTCATTATAAAATTCATTTGAATTTAATCTCCTGCCTTCGAAGCTTATCTTGATATCTCCCTTGAATTTACATTTTAATTTTGTTTTATACTTTTTCTGGAATTTAATGTGTCAGATAAAATAAATATGTAAGTTAACTTTTTTTGCGTATATTTCTATCGTCTGGAAATTGGATTATTCGTGATCCGTTGGATTATTGAATGTCGGATTATCGGAATACTATCGTACTACAAAAATTCAAAATTCAGTGCACAATTTTAAGATTATCAATCTGTTCGTAGAATTTGCCTTTTCCTTTAATAATAGTTACTTATCCACATCGCGCTGTATACCTACTAGCACATGATCTATACAAATGTTTGTTTCTGATTATGTCTAAAATTTGTCTTTAAATAGTAGTTTCGTTAATACTGTGTAAATATACGTAAGTTTGTTAATGCTGTGTAAATAGAACGCAAATATTTCGGCGAACAGTTCACGGATTGCGTGGATTTTGACTTAAACGAAGAGTTCTCCGAATTCAAGGGAAATAAGGCGAAAACGTTGCGTGCAAAACCGATAATAACTCACTCTTGACAGTACAAGAGTCCTCGATTTCGTATCAAGAAATTCACGTAATGTATCAAATAAATTTGTATGTTTTCAATCTTCACTGTTGGCGTGTTCGTACTGAATAATTAAAGATTGTAATTATGTAATCAACTTTGATTACGCGAAAGCGTTCAAATGTCTCGTGCTTCAAATTTATGTCCCGTAAATTCGGTCCAAGGCCATTATTCTTAGCTGCAAATATCGTATCATTAACCTTTTGCGTGAATGTATTGCAAAATCGTTATGTGACTAACTTCTGTTATACATATGTATATCGTGTATTCGTAGTAATGTGTGCGTGTGTGTGAAAAACACTTTCGAATTTGTAACTTGAGTACTTATTATTTACAGAAAATAATTGCTTTTATTGTGTATTTCTTTAAAAGTATGCATATCTTGTAAAGCACCCTCTTCTAAAGTACAATACTACTCTTGAAAAAGAGATATTATTTCGCATACATATTATTGTTTCATATTTTATTCGTACTCTACACGTAACAAACAAATGAACGAATACATATGCCTATATTTAACTTAATAGAAATTTGAAAATATGAAAGAATATAATATAATAACAAATATACATATATAACAATAAATCTTCTGAAAATAGAATTCTATTAATGATTCTTTTTTAATTTTTACTAAAACGGAATTTTATAATCATTATCTTTTTAACGCGACGAAGATAAAGTATCGAAGTGTCATTCTTGGAAAGTTATCATATTTCATTTATTACAAGCATTTAATCAATACGTGTTATAATGAACAACAAAGGACGCACCTATATGCACTCGATTCAAATGAAACTTTTCATGTACACAATTTTATTAATCTTTCTGTCTTAGGTCTGAACGATAAGACATTCTATAATTACTATTCAACAGTTAGTGTCAATCTCGAAAAAGGAGGATCGTATTTCCCACTACAAACAATAAGCAATATGCGGTACAATAAGAATCACTACAACTAAAATACGAAACATCATTCTTCAACTTTAGTAAACCCATATAACTATAGTCGCTAGTTAAATACCGTTAAATCACTTTCCTTCTGAGCAATTCCAGAACTGATCGTAAATATCCCTCTCAATTTGTAATGCATTTTCGTAACCACCAGCGACGGTAGCGAGCACGGTTCGTGTTTGATAAGATTTTAACACACAACGCTATTCCATTTCGTTACGATCGTCTTGATACACGTGCAAATATTACAGTAATTGCGCTCACGTACTCACACGTTCTCGTCAAGTAACCATCAGTTGCCCTTCTCTTTTCTCGGGTTAATGCGTGTTTGTTGTTCACGCATTGTGCGGTCCTTCCTTTCCTCTTTGCGATCAGTTCGATAGTCTCGAGAGAGCACTTTTACTTTTGGCTGGTTTCCCTTGCGTGAACAACCGACAGAGTACTTACATGGTGGACAATTTTTCAGTCGTTGATTGCGTCACAATTATCGTACACGGTTTAGAATATCCTCGGTGTCTAGAAGGAGTTTCCGGTCCTGCGGCTACTACAACCGGCAGCAAGCACTTAATTACGAGTGGTCAGATACCGTATCGCATCTCGATGCACTTTTGCGTATCGTCCTTATAAGTTATTTAAGATGCGCTCTGGATGCGACTAATTTGACTCAGGCTCGGATCTTCGATAGCCATTTTTGTGCACAAGGAGGTACTTGATGTTTAAAAATAGATACATTATAGGTTATTAACAGACTTTTTGAGCGTTTATGAGGATGGGAGATTCGAAGATGTAAAAATACATATCGTAGAATTCATATAAAATGCAAAGATATATAACATGTACAAAATATAATACTCGTTGGGATATTTGATAGGTGACACACATCTTTGATTAAGCTTCACTTTTCTATTTGTGTTTATAAAAATATGAATTTGCATAAAAATCCGTTGTCTAGTTATTAAATTAGTATCGTGTAATAGTTGCACCTTGAGCAATCCTTCATCTTGAATTATTTATTCTTTCGTTGCTCTAACGTGATAATATTTCCTTGTCAAAGCAGATTTTTCTAAGGATTTGCTAACCTCTGGTCTCTGGATTCTGTCTGAGTACTTGTCAATGGTCAATTGCTGCTAGCATCTGATTAATTGTATCCGGTTTATATATTTTATCTCCGGTTTAAGTATATCGAGGAAGTACTGATTATCGTCGTTTTTAATCATTTTGATAAATTGGTGCTTCTCTTTGTTATAATAGGAAGGAAATATGAATGCGATCTTCTTAGAACGACTATATCGTGGCATGATTGATCTTTTTTCTTTTTCATCTGCTTAGTAAAGACTACCCTGTTGAATAATGAATCATCTTTCTAAATTGGTAACGCTACTCGACTTATCTTTATTTGTCGAATAGTCTGTTAGATGGAGATAGATAAAATAAATGAGACACCTGTCAAGTAGCATTACTCATCAGGATAAAAAGTATACAGTTGCAAATTGACAGACATATATTCGCATGTTCTGCATCGATATCCTTGTGAAATTTTCGTTTTACAAAAGGCTATTGTCTGAAAATGAAAATTGATGAAATTCCTTTTTATTCTTGTTCTTCGTTTATAAATACTTACAACGTAAAAAGTAAAAACGTTACGATATCTACAATAAAATCGAATTAATTTGAAGCACGAGTCAAGTAACTTTCATATGGAAAATGTTTTTGCGTTTTCAAAGGGAGGAATGGTAGTATGTATGGTGATATCTAAACCGGACATAGATATAATGCTCAACGATGTTAATTGCCTTACAATATCAAGTTACATTCGTGGCACGAATTATGCTTTTGATTTAATAGAGACGACGCGTACATGATTTTGTAACACACTTTGCTTTGAACTCTAACATTAATTTCAGTTTTTTCGCACTAGGAATTACGAGATACAAATTATATGCAGTAGAATTTCGATAATTCTGTATGCTTGGAAAAAGCATATTATCAAATATAATAATGTCAAATTATCAGATATGCCGAATTTTCATACAAATACTGAATCATTAAGAATTTTGTACCGTAAAAAATGAAGATTGCCTTGCTATTTATTCATCCAAATTATTTAACAATGACAATCAGTTGAAGAGACGATTTAGTTTTAAAGTAACACATTAGAAATATGAATTACATGTGTTTATAAATTTTTATTCTTCATTGTTCATTTTTACAATAGTGTTACATTATCCTTCGAGTCTTAATATTCAGAATATTAATTCATCAGGATTAATAGATTCTATAATAAACAAGATTTATTTAAGATTTATCTTATTTAATATTATTATATATACACCACTGTTAAAATCAGTGTTTTTAAATAAAAAATTAATCTCTTCAAACACTTACAATATTTTATATTCTATACGATAAAATACACTATAAGATAGTAGTCGATAATTGTGCGCATTTTGTTTAAAAATTGCTACATCCATCGCTACCCTTCGACATGCGTCAATCGTCGTTTCAAGCGAAAATTCCTTCTACGCAGGATCATTTTGTTGCAAAAAGTCGCGTCTCGAGTCTGCGTACCGTGAAATCCACGAACGAGTATCCTGTACAAATAAAAGAATGAAATGGCACCGCGCTCATGCATTTTCTCTGTTGATTTGTAGAGCGTGGCCGCTGTTTTATCCATGGTCAAGCTAGCCGGTCGGTAGCTACTTAGCCATAATGGCACGTTATCAACACTTTACATCGCTTTATGTTACGGTGAATCTCAAACACTTGCGGTTCTACGCGAAAAAAGATTTCTCGAAGTTTCGTGAACACGTGTGTACATATAAACGCGACGATAGAAACTATTTGAGGAGTGAAGTCTCTGACGATTGCGACTTACATTTACTTGCCACTGAATGTTCGTCACGTTGTATGATTCGTAATACTCGTCTTTCACCCTTGGACGACGAGGATTGAGCTAATTTTGACTCACATATATTTTGTTATTTTCTTATTTACGTGTTATTATCTTATCAAACTTTAAGGGCGATTTTATCTTTTAAGTAAATTTAATTACGAACGAATGGAATTTCAAAATGTTTCTTAGAATACATACAATATGAGCATAAAAGTTTTCTATTGGAAATGTTCACAATATCTTGTGTGTCACTGTATGTTAAAACGAACAGATGCTATAATAAAGTAGGTTTTAGAAGAAATTACGTTCGTTCTAGCATGCCCCGATATATGTACAGAGATATTCTAGAAGAAACAATCGTGCCTGGATAAAGCAAGATCTTCTCGAGCACAAGATATTCGTGTTACCGATGAGTTTCAACGCGATTTCACTTGCTCTGTCTTGATTCCCATCATCCACCATCTGTTACATTTTCAGAACACCTGTTTGCCGAGAGTTTGTCCATGCTAACCAACGTTAGTTGGTTCACTTCCTCATTGTATCGTTGGTAGTTCGAAAATAAAATAAAATAGGAAAATGACCGCGTGTGATTCATACGGAGCTTAGTCCCGAGACGTATGAATATTAGCCATTTTGTCTAGTATTATGTAATTACGATTTCACTCGATATATTTTTTCCTTCTTTTTTATTGCATTTCCCCGTTTCCCTTTTTACTTATTGTTTTTTCTCTGGTGTAAACGTGCATCATGTTATAAGTGCACACGCGCGTAGAATGGAAGGGAGAGTTGTGATATGTTTCTCTCATAATTGTTCGTTTTTGTACGTACAAAATTTGGAGCTTTGATATCACGTTTAGGATTAAAGTGGAAGATAAAAAGACGCTCTTGTGGGGTAAAAGAATGGAAAATATCCTTTTAACATTGACGTGGAAATACTATTTTTATCTGGTCTGGATTCTACTTATTGTAGTGAACTTCCATGTAATTTAGTTTTATTTGATTGTAGGATGAATTGCATCAGATATTCTTGAATAAAGAGGAATATTTTAACCGTTTGTCAATTATGGACATGTAACGTATTGGGTAACAGCGTTGAGCATTATGTAGTGCGATTAGTCTTTAACTATCCAAATAGTTCTCAAATATTTTGCATAAATAGTTGAGGTACATAAAATAGTTTAAAAAAAGCTGAGATTAGTTGTAAATTCGTTTGATTACTGGAATAATGATTCAATTTTCGGTACAGTTATTTGTAATTACTAGTATCTGGAGGCAACGTTAATTTTTACGGCTAGGTAATTCTATTTAGAATGCAGAATATACGGTATCCAAGCAATTTAGCAGTCATTTCTTGTAGCGGTGAAAGAACTAGATATATTAATTTACACGAAGAATGAATGCTTCTTTGCTTCAAAATGCATATGTATACATTGTGCAGCGAATATTTACGAACTTGAATCGATATTTCTAAGGTTAATAGAGTGTTTTGTTCAGATAAATGAATCTTCTTCAAAATAAATCTTTTTTAAATATTGTATAAATATAAAAAAAGTATTCGACTATATAGCAGTAATGTTGTAATAGGATACTAGCACGATTACATAAAATGTACAGCAAAAACGTAGTATTTATAATTCTTCTTCCTTTTTTTTAAAATGAACATAGTTTCTCTGTATGAAGCTACGTATTATAGTTATTAGTCTGAATGGCACAATGCACGCTTGATTAAATGTTATTTTCAGCGAAGGTTTGCATCATTTCTTGCAAGTTTTTCGTTACTAGAAAAACATACCTACAATTTATGTTGCATGGAAATTATTTCTCGTAGTAATATGTTATTGTAAGTACTGGCAGCAGGGGTCAAAGTGACTTTCAGATTATATCGACGATTTTTGTAACATGCAATTTGTCTCTTTATCTGAAAACCACGATTCATCTATCTGAGTCGAAAATACACTCTGAATAATGAATAGTGATAAGTATTATACAACGTATCGTGTCATTTTCATTTTTGTAATTTCATTTTCTCAGATTGGTTGATACGCGAACATATCTAAATCATTGGTCGACCATAAGGAGTTAAATAGAAACTTAAATAACATATTAATACTTACGTTACAACGTAATATAGACTGACTATTGGGTTTCATATATCCCAATGTTCGAAATTGTTATTCAAGTTTCTAATTTGTTCTTACTATTTTAAAAGTAACCTATCTCAAGCAAGTTTTTCGGGGAGAACAGGACATTATCTGGAAGTTTATAAAAAAATCATCTATTTACTAAACGCGTAACGCTGGCGCAAACAGTAAACTGCAGGATGCAACGGAGTTGCAAAAATATCATTTTTCTAATTTTCCATTCTTAGCCCTTAAGATTATCTTTTAACAGTTTTGACGTTCTCCTAATACAACGTTAACTTACTTTGAATTCTGACCCTTGAAATATGTATACGATCTTATTTGTAGATGTGAAACTTTTCGGAGCCACGTTCCTTTATCTATCCATCTTCTCATCTTCCCTCGGAACATACATCTCTGCTTATATCATCAATTTCTAAAAGAAAGAAGAGTACAAGTCAAAAAGGTTAAATCTCAGTCTTTAAGTTCTAACATCGTTCCCATTCACTATATACACGTTTAAAACACCTGTCTTCTTGCATACAAAATACGTGTCGCGAATTAGCGAACTGGAGAAGACGTAGTCGTGGTCAATTAGCTTACATAACTATGCAAACACGGGAAGCGATAAAAGTAGGTAGCTTCATTGTTCGTTCATTTGTCAGCAACTGCATCATCGTCGCTATCAGAGTGCAAGCTACCTACTTATTAACGATGTGAAAATAAGGTGACTCGCAGAATCATCGGAGAGTTCCGACTATTCATGCTTTTCCATCTAGAAAGCGTTCGGTTGGACTCGAACGCATTTAGGATATCGGTTTCTTACGCGGATAATACGTTATCATTCTGTTAAGCGATTCCTTTCTTTCTTTTCGATTCACGGATATAGCGTATCGAAATTTTGCCTAGTTATACTGCTATACTTTCCCTCGTTCATCTGCGGAAATATTATATATGGTGAGAGTTGGTAGAAACTTATCACGAAATAACCGCGTTCTGATTTTACATCTGATTCGTCGTACTTATTCCAGATTCGTAGTTCGTTAAGCTGATGCCTTATTCGTAAAGAGTACTGGAGTTTCTAGAAATTTTGTCGATCCTTTCTCAGATTTTTGTTGTACCGTATTAGATTCTATCTTAAATTCTTATGTTAGATCATTTTGAAAGTCTCGTCGGTTTTAAGTCATTAATTTTGTAAGGGCATAACTCCTTCGAAATTGAACATTTTTATTTAAAATAATTCTTGTTATGTTCGATACGCTAATGAATTCTTCTGGAAGTCTTTGGTAAATCGAGAAGTATATATAACTTAAGGGATTATTATTTGTTAGAAGGTATGATATGTGGAAATGATGAAAAGTTCAGGGGAAAAATGGTGCAACTACATCTTCCTTAAAAAACGAGAACGATTTGTAACAACCGTATTTATGTGAAGAATTTTTTAATGAATTCAGACATACAGATTTGTCTATCAGACTCACAGTTTTGAATATAATAGCGTCATGCTAAATATATTTTCACTTACATCATTCTGAAACTCTCATGATTTTCTCATATTTCATACTTTGTATTTCTCATATGATAGCAGCATTTTGCATGTTTCTTCTGTAAATATACTTTTTTACACCTTGTAGGCAAACTGAGTCGTTTAAATTCGTCAAAACATTTGAGGAAATTACAGGATTTTATTACATCACATACAATGCAGACTATTTTCCACCTAACATAAAAATTCTAGTATTTAAGTTTTGTGATAATCGCAAGAATAATTCAAACCTGGTATTTTTAAAAGCAGCTCAATAAAATTATACGAACTTTTAATTCATTCCTATTAATTTCCTATAAAGTTTAGCACTTTTATATAAGTCTAAGAAAAATATGCAGTGAAGTATTGTTCAAGATGATAGGTAGTAATGCTTGGGTTTTCTTTTGAGAAAAATTCGATTAATTAAGAAAATATCCACCAACGGAGGAAAGATTCCGAAAAAATTCTGAAAAAATTCTGAAAATTAAACAAGAGGGTTGGAAAATCATCAGTAATTGTGCAAGAATTATTGCGGACTCGATCTGTATTTGAAAAATGTACTGTACCAATAACCTAGAAAATTGATTGTCTCTCGATCGGAGAAAGGCAGCAACAGTAAAAGTAACAGTCGTTTAAAATAGAACGATATTAGGTACTTTTTTGTTTTACTGTGCGTACTCCATAATTTTATATATCTATTTCAAGTAGCATGCATTTTCTCTTGTAACACTTTAAACTGTGAGTTTCTTTTCACTACGCTTCTAGGCTTCGATATCTACGGGAAGTATGATAATTACATAATAATTACGATTCAGTACTGCCTATGTCCGAGTTTACTCGTAAGAGATGTCTGTTTTATCATCGATTCAGTTGAAACGTTAGCTTCCTACCGAAAACTATTTCTTATCACCGTTGACGTGGCGTTATCAATTGTTATCACTGGTCGATTATATTTTCCACGTATGAAATTTTTATTCTGATACAAAAATACAGTGTCATACAGTTACCTTTCAAACTGTATAGTATAATATATATTTTCCATTCTTTTATTAGATTTTTAATAGTAAGCATGCATAGGTTCTTAATAATTCGATAAGAGTGCGAATGTTGATGCAAATTTATGTTTTTGTGAATAGAGTTAAGGATATGGGAGCAAAGCAGAAATTTATTTCATCTACTAATTTGTCATACGACTTCAATGCACGTACAGAGCCATGTACTGTGAATGGCGATCCTGTGTTCGATAAGTATGAAGCAAAGAACGGTGCACGATGGTATGAGTTTCTGAATTGCGTTAATGTTAATGAATATCTCATAAATTTGATCTTCTTTACTTTCTTTAATTTAATTTTTGTATGCGAATTCAAATGTCTTAATTTAGTTGCCGCGTTACTGAAATTTGAGAGAGTTTAGCTAAACATTTAAACATTTAAACATTTAAACAAACGTTTAAACATTTCTTATTGTTGCATAAAGAAATCGTTTACTAATTGATTTTATAGCATGTGCGCTTTGAGTAGACTAATAGCTCGCCGCCAAAGAACGTTCGTTTGTTTGATCGTCATTGGTTCTCCTTCCATGTAACGAGCAATGAAACTGAGAAATCTTAAGTAACATTTCTAATTATTCTAAATATTGTAATAGCTAATTGAAGGCGGCGAGAAAATTAAGATTCCTACTAATTAAATTGTTACATTGTTTAAATTGTTAAATTGTTTAAAATATCTATCCACCTTAAAATAGACTAGATAAACAGAATAACTAAACTAAATAGACAGAAATCCCAAGATATAATACAATTATGTCCTGCAATTACTTATTATTTGATACATTTCTGTTACACTCTCGATTGTGTGAATAATCCTGTAATTCGCTGTATGCATAATTCATTTTGCAGAATTATGCATACTTATCTTGTAAATGTAGGTCATTCGTGAAAAGTCACTAAAATGGCATCGGTTTTCCTAATTCAGTTCACTTAGGATTTTGCATTGTATTTATTTCCATAACGAACGCAATATGGGCTGAACAAACTGCACGCTCACGAATGGAATTCAGGAACGGTTCGTTGTCACGGCATTTTCGAACGGGGGTCTATTGTATGTACAGTAGAAGACCTACAGTTAAGCTGGGTAACTGAACGCCAAATAAAAATAGGTCGACGTTGATGACAATAAGGATGGTACGTACCAACACCGTGTCATAAATGTCGTCTTTCTGATATTTATTAAATTACCTGGAACCTATGACTCACTATTTTTCCCTTCTATTCGTAAGATTTTCTATCGCGTGATTCCGCCACAGCAGGTGTTTAAATTTATTTTGGTAGGTTATTATTCAACGACTAGTAAAAGCAAACGTGAAGATAAAAGACGGCTTTGTATACTGCTTGATGATCGTTCTTCCGACGTTATTAAGAATGTTGCAAACGCTTCTAACGCGGGAGAAAACGATGCTGAATAGTTGTTATTAATGATCGAAGCAATTGCATATTAAACTTTCAACTTCAGAGCCGTGTGATGAGTCGTGGTGAAACTACGGTAGGAATGGTAACGGACGATATTTTATTTTAAGAACAAGTAAGTCAGCGAGGAAGCGAGATAGTAATTCATTTGTGAATATGGAAAAATTCATAGCGTTTTCGACGATTGATATAGGCAATTCTATAGTTCTTAAATAAAATGGCATTTATCTCGTTTCGCTGTCTACATCGATTATCATAAATATTTTAGCGATTAAGCTTAATAGTTTTTCGTTTCGTGACTACGTATAATCAATTTTAAGACATTGTGAAACTTAAAATTGAAACGCGCCATTGTATTCAAATGTATATCGTCCTCGAAACGTGAATTTTCGTTTGGCTAGACGGTCCGTCAACCTCAAATACTTGGGGCAGTATCGCGATGATTGATTTTGCATGTGTCTAACACGCGCTACTACGCAATTGCGTGTATACTCTCGTATGCACCTATTGAATCGCCGATGCCAGTATAGTGCTGCGCAAATACAAGGGCTGAAAGAGCATCGTAAATTGCACTCTGCTCTGTATCTCCTTGTTGACAAGTGTCTACAAGTGGAAAATTCCGTAGAAAAATAGAAGTGATTTAAGATTTAAGTGTTTAATATTTAATTCCGTATAATATCTGCCATTATCAATGGTTACATTAACTTTTTGCGTGGGTTATTAGCGATAGAACGAAAGGATTACACGGAATTACAAATTACTATGTTTCACGTACTCTAAGAGAGCTTAACTGATTAGATTATACGTAGCTTGTATTGCTTTGTGTTCTTTTAAATTGTCTGTGTTAGCTTTGTGCAAATATCCAGGCATCTGTATTTATTTTTATTCAATTATATCCAGTTATTTCGTTTTACAACAGATTAAAGATCCAAAGGAATCGTTCTTGTTATATATGTGCGTTTATTTTAACTCAACTCTACACTTTACTATTTTATTATTTTGGGAACTTTATTATTTTAGAAATGATAAAGGAAACGTGTATATTTCTATAACTTGATAGGGAAGGATTCGAAGAATTGAAATAATAGAATCAAAATTGAAAGAGAAGCCAAAGGAAACATCGAAGCAAGAAAAAAAGTTCATTACGAAATAAAAAGTCAGATGTGGTACATAAAACGAGACATAATCAAACGAACATGATTCAAATGATTAATTACTTATTTCATTCTAATCAATCGTAAGAACACATTTTACAATTTTTTCTATATCCTCTTCGAAAATGACGAAAGCAACAGAATTAACATTAAATAAACGATGCATTTTGCAATACAGGACATTTTATGTCAAACACATTTGTATAACGTTACGCATCATGGTATACTGCTATGGAATACTTTCTGCAGCAAAGCGTAAATTATTTTATTACGAAGTGGCACTCGGCTGCATCCTGCGACCTCGTTCGTTTCTTTTAACACGTCTAGTTCTCTTTCTCTTCCTAAGAAGTTTCTCTATGTTGCACGTACTACGTTCAAAATCGATAAAACCGACGATAGACACATGTTTTGATTGAATCTACTTCAATCGAACGGGATCGAACTACTTATTAGCACTTATTGCGCGCAGTTTCATGCTATGTTCTTATTAAACCTGATTAACTGCTTTAAATAGGTCAACTCGTCTTCTTGATACTTTTGCATTAACGGTATCATCGTCGTTGAGTATGAATAATACACAGGCTAATGATTTTCAAACATGATAGTCCCCTCGTTGAAATGTAGATTTACATGATTGAGAACATGTGCATATGAAATTTTCAAACAAGTGTTTTTATTGTACAACGGAAGAGAAAGATATTCTAAATTGGGTATATTGTAGTCGTCTTTATTCTTTTTTGATGGATGTTTAGAAAAATAATATATATATATATATTACTTTATATATATATATATTTAGCGTAATTATATACCGAAAGGAATATTTTACAATTAAACATTATTTTAACCGAGTAAATTACTTAACTTTACACAACTTGACTGGTGAATTAACATATTTAATAATTAGAATTTTATACGTAACTGTTCAACAGATATAGTGTATCGTACTTTTGGGATATAGTCACGTACGTAACTTAGAATTAATATCAATTATCGTAAGAATGAAAAGTAAGGAAAAGAATTTTTTTTCGAAACAAATAGTTGATTTATTTCATAGACGATACTCATGAAACACGTTTACTTTTGATATTCATTTTAAAATTTATGCTGTGGAGAAATAATAGGTATATCAGTTTTTAATTTTTATAAAATTATATAGTTAAAATTTTCAAGCACGAAATTTCAAATTATGGAAAAATTGTAGATAATGTATTCTCGATGCGAATATTATTTTTACGCGAATTTTTCGTTCAAATGTCATTGATGATTCTGTCTTATTTAAAACAAAATGACGTAACGAGGTCGTTATGACTGTTTAACCAATATGGCATCCTTTGTTTCAATATTGGCCTACATTGCTTTCACTTTTTACGTATCCTTACTTTCTCATGGTCACGCTGTGAGGATTATCCGAGTTCCATTGAAACCGCGTCTGACTAGTTTGCGAAAGAATTAGAAAATCGCAATACAAGTAAACCGCGTGTTAATTATGTAAAAACGTGCCAGCGGATGAAATTACTTGCTTACTTCGACCGAATATTTTTAGCAAATAGTTCATATCTTATTATGTATTTCAAGAAGTTTGGGGGAAACTAGGAAACGATATAATATATTAAATCATCCTACGCGTTAATAATGATGGTTTTATATAGAAAGCTTATTACTTATTCCCGCGATAAAACAAGTGCACATTTCATAAAAGAGAATTTCCAGTTCTGTTAAAATTTCTTATTAATTTTTCTAATTAATTATGAGGTCAGGTTTCATCAATTTATAATTTTTGATAACATGTTTTACAAAGCAAATGATATTTATTATAATTATAAATCCCAAAAGCAAGATACCTTTTTACTATTTCAATTATTTAATTATTTAATAATTAAAAAAAATTAATGTATTTCATGAAAGTTTGAAGAATTTATATAAGATGGTATAACGTATATTCTACTTTTTAAGAGGGAGAGTTGAGAAGATTTCTAAACACGGAGGTTAATTGCGGTGATCGTTTCGTTTCATTTTCACTCCGTGCAGTCTGTTAAGGATATATCGATATTAAGTAGTAAAAGCTAATAAAATAATATCGATGAAACAAAGTCGTGACAATGTAAGAGTGAACGTTGCAAGACGGTGTAATATTACACGATGCAGTCGTCCATTCAGGAGAGTCGTGAAAGCGAAATTGTAACTGTCGGAAGAAAACTACGGTTGCGCTACTTTTCACCGTAATTGTCCAAATGATCAAATAGTACTCGTTTCTTGGTCAAATATGGTGCAGAAGGTAACGAGCGAAAGTAAGAATTCAATCGATGATGTAAATTCCATTATCGATTATCCTTCAACCGATTATTATTCTAGTTCTTTTCATTTTGTTACTATTCCGGATGTGATATCATAAAATTTGCTTAATCTTGCTGCGGTTTTTGAATTTTTATATCTCAACCTCGCTCTTATCTCGATAAGCAAAAGAACGTTTAATATTATTTTAATGGTAATATATTTTTTAATGCTACACAAGTTATTGAAAATGGCTGAAAGATCAGCAAGGAGAGTATTTCTCATGTAGCACCGTAAAATGCTGACCTTCGATTTAATTTTATTTAACTTTTACTATATGTTATTTTCTTGCGTTCTGTAGTTCATATAATGAAAAATAATTCAAATTAAATATTAATATCCTAAAATGTCAAAATGTCCAACAAAACTAAGCTACGACGTAAAGTGAATTTATGATTTAATCACGTGAATTATGAATTATCATCAGCGGTTAAAGGGTATACTTAAAAACACGCTCGTTTGATATTTTCTGAAGATTGCAGAAGAATTCCTGATAAGTAATGTATCCTTAAAATTTTTAATGAAACCGTGATAGAAAGCGCCTTGCTCTGACCAAATAAGTGCACTGCGTGTATAAAGCGAATAAAAGTCAGTGATTGTCGAAGAGCTCAATTATTTAACGTTCACGGTCACGCCTCAGGATGGGCACGAAAACGAAAACGATTTTTAGTGTTCATCAGAACACCGGCTGTGCTCGTGATTCTGTGTAAATTTTCGCATCGTGTGTTTTTCATGGCGTGAACAAAATATCCGGCGGGAAAAACTCGAGTGAAAAGTGGACGCTAATGAACAGCTTGCGGAGAAGCGGTAATAACGACGCGAGTCGAACGCTTTAGCTTGGCAAAGGGCAATAAAGGTATAATTTAAGAGATCTGTGCTTTTTTTTTTGGTGCACTGAGAGAGCAACTGTGAGAGCTCATCCAATTCCTTCGGCATTGCCACTCGTAGATACGTATCTTAATAGGTGAGAATCAGCGCAGTGAACACGAGTTATGAACGTTTAGCTTTCGAACTTTTCCAATGCAGCGTAACAAGTCTTGACATTTTCAGAATTTATCGATATTTTTATCACAGTGAGAGTAAAAGAGATTGCGCGATAAAACTGAAATTATTCGACACCATTCTATGTTGCAGAACTGTACTATTTTCTATTTACATTTAAAGTCATTATTATATTTCGTTAATTTCCAAAAATAAAATGATTTTGCTTATAATTTTCTTATATATGGAATTAATATACTCAAATTGATATAATAACATGTGTCTGTTTAATTTTAATACAAGAAAGATTAATATTTCTTTTCGTATTAAATTTACTTATTACACACATACATAATAATTCTTATGTTTCTTTTGTAACTTAACGTTATTGCATAAGCAATTAAAATTTTGTATATATAATTATCTGCTTTCCGATAGAAGAAAGACACTATCTTTTATTACTGCAAATTTATCTTGGATCCAATTCCCACACCTGTGTAAATAGTCAACCAGGACTTGTATTTTGTATATCTAATCTTTTTATACATATACATATAGTCAAATTTCTAGGATCATCTCGGTTTACGTTAGATGGTATTTACATACATTCATATTCTTCTATTATGGCTCTACCTGAACTTTTTCTATATCTTCCAACTTTTTACCGTTTCATGTTTCACTCCACTTCGTAAAAATGAAACGATGTCATTTTCAATCATATTGTGTTTGCGTACAGGTGATCAGCATCGTTGTTTGAACTGGTGTAATTTCTATTGAGGTGGGGTTAGCCTGTTTGAAATATCGCCCACTTTGTCGTGCTGAAATTGGCTATACGGAATACGACTATTTTGAAATAGAGACACTGTGTAGGATTGACGTAGGATTTTACTTTCGCCGGTAAAACAATAAAATTGGAGGTGTACAAATATAGTTTGATTAGGACGAGGTGAAACGAAATAACGACGACAAATTTGTCCAGATGTACTTGGATTTCGACGCTTTCCAATTGTTTACCGTCATAAAACATGGGATATAAACATTTGATAAATTCGTAGAAATACAGTGATGCCTTCAAAGGTAGTACAAAATTTATAATCAAAATATCTTAACCAGAAATTTCCCTTAATTGCGGAGAAAAAGTTGGGAGAGAGAAACTTCTTTAACTCCTATGCTTCTTACTAATAATAATAATGTTGAAAATAATTGAATTAGTAAGATATTTAAATATTTGAACTAATTTGCTAATTTAAAACTAATGTAAATATTCCCTTAGTACGGCTTATTAGTGAGACTATTATTAGGTTGTTAAAACTTAATTGACATTCCTATTAGAGGGAAAATTAGCAAATAATACGCAGGTCCCGGTGGGCGCCGCTCGGGAATAAATTAGGTAAATGCGAGGCAAACCCAGTTTAATTACAGATTAAGCGTTTGTGGGCCAGTAAACCTATTGTCGTTTAGGTGTGGCTATGTCGTCGTGGCTGCACCTAGAACCTTCGTGCTGTTCGATAATTAGAAGACGCGAATTCGTGTCTCCACTTCCTTTTTCTTTTATCGAACCAGTCGAGAATCGGCCGTAAGGCTGCACCGTTTGAACAATTGGAAATACACCCTTGTTCGTAAATATCTATTAGGACAAAAAATAAGACTGTAGATTTTATAAATGAATAGAAATTTACCAAAATCTTTAAGAATTATTTATTTGAAGCTCGTGTAACGACAAATAGAAATTATAGAATCTTAGTTTAACCCGTTAACTATGGACTTTAGTTCTAAAAATTTGTTACGGGATTCGTAGGTGTAAAATCAAGCAATGAACGAGCATACACGTCGACCGCATGGTAAATGTTCCTATTATAAATCGTACAAAAAAAGTAAAGCAAAATGAGGAAGGATTACATTTTTATTCGATAAAAAATTATCAATCCATTGTTGAAAAAAGCTGTTGTTATTAAAGACTTAAAAATTACCAAAAGATAATAAAGTAAAATAAATAAAACAGAAAACAATTCGAGGAATAGACGATACATTGGGGAAGATATTCAATCCAATTTATAAAAAGCAGACCATAATTGATATAACAAAGAGAATAATCAAATAACCGAACTTTTGTTTTCAAACTTTTTTTTTATAAAGGAAATAATAGTTTTACTGGAAGTGTAAAGGAAACATACCACTAAATGTAATTTATATTACTTTTTACTAAAATTTTGAGTTTCTATAGTAAATGGTAATTTTTTATTTTACACGACGTGTATACGCGTCAACTGTATCGAAATAAAGTTTTGGATCGACGTTATACACGTCGAACGCGTTTAACTGGTTAAATAAAGAATTCATATTCTTCGATGTTATAATATAAATCTTATTCTTACGTACAATTACGTTCAATGTCAAAATAAATCCAAGTTCTTAAAATCTTCATTTGCTGTTATTCCTGATGCGTTCCAAATTGCCGAGAGAGATCCAGTTCATTGTACGCGTGCAGATGAACTGAGCGAGTCGTTTAGTCAAATCTAATTGACGAACCCGTAATTTTGTCTTGAAAACGCATCACGAAACATGCGTCCGTTACGTAAACACATGGCCTGTCATACAGGAATGAATGACGAACGGAAATGTTCCTTCCCACGTGGCACGATCGAAACTCTGATTATTTCCCGTTAGCTATTCCTTCCGCGGCGTGGAATTTAATTTATCGATTAATCGGATACCGTTCTGCTCCGGAAAGGAAGGAAACCATGGAACTAGCAGGATAATTAGGTTTAATTGAACCGCAGTTTCTTAGAAATTCTGCCACTGTTACCGGCCACGGACAGCAGAGCTCCGTAAGAAGACTCGTTTTTTCCATTTGTCTCTCCGGTTGTTCCATGAAACATTTTTCATCCGCTTCCTGATTAATTACAAACGAGATTTATGCAACGAGCCGCTATGTTGATTAACGTTTTCGAACGTTTGCTCCAAACAATTAATATATCGGTCTCGTTAGGGAGATTGCTTAAATTCTTGTGTAACGTATATATTTCTTTATTGTGAAAACAAATAAATAGGATAATAAAATATGACGTAAGAGAAGAAAAGAAAGAAGGAAGGAAGAATTATATTTGCTAATTAGATTTCATGGTGAAGGCTGTGTTCTATCTTAATGTACGTACAATGTGTGTGTATATATTTTTCGCAATGTTTGCGAGTTGAAATGGATTGGAGAGACAAGATGGAAAATAAAACGATAGGCAAGTAGAAGAGATATTAATTTAGATGTCTAGATAATACAATAATTAGTTCTTCTAGAAAGTAACTCATTTAGAATATTCTATGATATTGTAATACACATGAGTCTGACCCGACTGTTCGGTAGTAAAAATACGACATTGTAAAGAAAAAGACATTACAGTTAATTATTGAACGTTCTATAATATCAACCTTTCGTTTTTACTTTATCGTTGAACTTCTACAAATTTCATACAATTTTTGGCGTCAGAAAATTATCTGTTCAACTGTGTATAATTTTATGGAAGTTGTTATGGATATTATCAATTCATATTTTTCAACAGATAAATTGAATTATATGTGTGTGAATATATTCTACGGTCAATACTAATTCAAACGTTATATATTAAGATAATTTCTTCTCACAATTAGACTTTTAATTTGTAGAGATTAACCCTTTAACAATGAACCCGGAGATAAATTCTGGCAAAGTGTCAATAGTATTATAAATTTCATATCCTGAGTTCCTATGCGTTAAATTATTAACATTTATTATCTATAAAATGTTGAAAGTACGTATTTTTTGTAGCTAATACCAAAAATGCAAAAAATCTTAACGATAAGGAAATAAGTACCTACATATTCTCTGAGTCGTTCACTCTAAAATTTCTAAAAACTCTTCAACGTTTCTATATATATTATGAAAGTTTATAAAATAGATGCTTCGTATAAATGTAAATGAACTATTCTACATTGAGCAATGAAATCACTGGACCAGAGAACAATAGAGGATCTTTGGGAATATTTTATCCAAACGAGCTATTGATGTACTAGGTGATTTAACTTTGCAAATCAGTAGAAAGTAACAGTTGTACAAGGATAAGAGATAATTAATAAAAGAATATATGAAAGTTTTATATAAATCTTTTTAATAAAATGGATAAACATTGGAGGCTACGAAAGAAAATATCTGTATTTATGTAAACATGCGATTTAATTTTCGTCAGAAACCTTAAAAAATAAGTTGCATCATTTTGTTTTTCGTTTCTCATAGAAATTTCTCATTGAATTTAGTGATACAGCAAGAATTTCAAAATCCTTAGATATGGATTTTATGCGTGATGTATTATTACGATACAAAACTAGTCAAGTCTATGAAATTATTAAAATTTTCATAACTTCGGATGATAAAAAAAATTTTAATTAAGTTTAAATAGTTTGTACAAACGTATTACGAGAATTATTTATCTTTCTACACATTCTACGAAAGAATACAATTTTTACTTGTCTTTTCAAAATTATCACTTCAGATATAACTTGAAATACAAATATGCTACCTACGTAAATACGAATATACATCTAAAGATATCCTAAAATGACTGTTAATTGAACAAAACTGACAAATTAATTCAATATTCCTAATAATTGAGGTAGTTATAGGTATACGTGTATATGATTTGAACGCAAAATTTTTGTAAAGAATTTCGCTGATGCATTAACCTCTCTGTTCCAGCAAATGATGTAATATAAGATGTTTTTAGGATACAATTAGCTAGATATTATCTAGAAATAATATTTTATATTTTGTAATAGTGTGCAAGTAGTGTAGTAAACTTTGTTCACAGATAATCAGAAAAGCCAAAATCTTTCAGAAAATTTCAGTATAGTACTTACATTACACGCGCGTAACGTGATTATTACGTAATACGTTTTTATGCAATCTTTCTGTTGTATAATATATTTTTTACATATGTGTATCGCACCTAAGTCATAATGCATATTCTAGAACTTTAAAATATAGGTGGTGATGTAATGCATATAAGTCTCGGAATAGTAAAATGTTTTTCTTATATTTAAATTTGAATAAACATGACTCTTTAATATAGTAGTAAATAATTTGTTATTACTATTTTTTGGCTATGATTATAAGTTTATTTTGAAAAATAGCCAATATGACATTGGCAATATCTCGCCAATAAAAGAGAAATCGTGTTCCATCAGAAGAACAATCGAGTGAATGTAAGTTTCGTGATGCAGAAAAAGGAAAATTAACGAATATAATTGAAGAACTATGTAGCATGCTTCATATTCGCTTGACTTAACACGATCTGATCACCATTTTATTCAGATCGTTTCAGCGTCATCTGAATGGAAAAATGGAAAACCTATGAAAACGTTAACGACGTAGTCCAAGATTATTTCGTGTCTATCCAATAAAGTTTCTGTAAAAAGAAAAGATCGAAAAACAAGTTGTACGTTGGGAGATAATACTAAAGATTAACAAAGATTACATTATTGATTGTGATATATTTTGTACGTAAATATAATGTAATGGGCCGTTTTCTAATTGATATCGTCTCGAGATAAACGACATCGATAAGTGTAATTTTGTTTTAAAATGAATAATCCAACCGAGTCTAAATGGACAAATTCTCTTTTCTTTTGTAATTCTATTAGGTTATTGTATGCATAATTATTTCGAGATAAACACAGATATTCACCTCAAAAAGTAAGAACAACCATTTGAATCAATACACTTTTTTGACAATTATATTTTGCTAATTTCAGTTTTGTAAAGATTTAATGTTTTTGCTGTTTTGATGCAATTTAGCCAAGTTTTGAACGAATATATGCAATTGCTTTAAAAATATTATCTCATCAAATTAAACATCTAATAAATCAAATCGCACGTTTCTGCAAATTTAAGCTTTCCATAAATACATAAATATCGACGTAGTCTAAATGTAATAAAGACTTAACAAATTTTCAGACAATCTGATAGTATGAAAGGACATTTGAATCCGGCATAGATTTCGAATACCCGCAGTCAGTGAAAATATAAATTTTCATTAGCTCGCGTTGTTACTCGCGTAATTGCCCGGCAAAAAACCGTACGATATCTTATATTTTTCGTTCACCAAAGACGCGTAACGCAAGAATTTCCTATACGCTCTGCCGGAACGAGTTCTGAAACCTTAAAAACCCATGGCTAACGACTCGTCAGCGAACTATAATTTTAGTCGAAGACTCTGGCTGTCTTCGATAAAAAGCTTAATCCGTCTCGCTCGTTAAAGTCGACGTGCCCACTTTCGTGCTTTCACCCTTATTGCGGCTCACGTGCAACGCGAGCGAATATTAATTATGCTAGAAAATAAACTAAACTCGTCGAATAGACTCGCGTTCCTATCAGAGCCGCCGGCGACACGCGTGTTACAAAATCACGTGGACGTTATTTCGTCCTGAGCATGTTAAGTTGCTTCTTCGGTGAAGCTACAACGGAAAACCTATTTGTTGCCTATTTGTTGCCTATTTGTCGCCTTAGTTCTTATGTAACAGTTTTATCTTTGTTTTTCAAAAAAGTTAGTTAACTAGACCACGTGTTGATAAGTAGCTAATACATAGCTATTCACTAGACAGGGTAATTTATGGTTTGTCTGGTTATTTTGCTATTTTCCTGCTACAGTAATATTAAACTTCATAAAGTTCAGTCGAGTTTTCTCAGTTCATAAAGTAACGGGGATGGAAAGATCTAGACGCTAGTGTTGTTGCTATTCGTTGCAAATAGTAACCAACAAGTATCAACTTGTACAAACGTTCTATTCACATTGGACCACTGTAATCAGAAAAACATTTGGTTTTTCTTCGGGTTTTGGGCTTTCCAAATCGAAACAAGAACATTCGTTCCTAGCAGCAAGTATACACTGAGGGAATGCTTGTTCCTATCACCATATGTTGCTGTGTGTTTATTTTTCTCTGATCCTTGTCTCTCCGAATAGAAGCAGACAACGAGTATTAACTTCAGTTACTGACGATAGAAACATAAGGAAAGTTGAAGGAACATTGGACAACAGTCAGCAACATTTTCAAGAAACATGAAACATCAACAGAAAATTGTTGTTGCTTTAGCGAGGACCCAGCTTAAGCTTCGAACAGGGGCAGATAACAAGACAACAGTAACAAAACTAACAAGTAGTAACTTTTGTTACAGACAACAGAAACGTGAAGAAACATGAAGAAACATTGAAACACCAGTAAAAAATTCCCCGTTGTTGCTTGAGTCAGGATGCAGCTTTAATCATATCGCGCTTCTCGCGCGTCGTGACTGTTACACGAAGAAGATATCCGAGCGGATAAAATTCAAAAAGATGATGACTCGACTTTTAAAAGAGGAACAGCGAAGCTCGAATTAATTTCATGTAAGAGGGTTGTGAATCGGGTTCATGGTTGAATAACGGGTCCATGGCCAGAACAGGGACAGGATCAGAGACGAGATGACAGCTGGTCCTCGTATCGCCTTATATCGATGCAGCGATCGATAGATTCCATAACAGGACACGTTCGAACGTATTATGTAAACCCTCGGGGACTGGACAATCGGGTCACCGAATGAGTGAGCCTCTAGTTTTGCGAACACTGACTTGCTCGCTTTCGATTTTCATTTTTGACTGAGATTCCAAAGGCCCTCTTGTACTCGGACACAGGCTGAACCAATAAAAACCTGCGCTCGAATAACTGGGTCGCTCGTAGGGGTAAGTCAGTGTGATATTTGAGAAGTTTAAACGATGTAGTCTGTGGTTTTGGCGTAGTAATTACGATTGTTTGAAAGTCTATATTTAAGTTTATGAGTGCTAGGATAGTTCTAAGGAAACGAAGTAATCCAGTAGGATCATTAGGGAATTATTAAAATGTTCGAAAGTTATTGTCTCATTAGGAAACTTACATTGTAATCAACATTATTGGACCTGTATATATATATTAGTGTATACCGTGGACTATGAATGATTACATATTCATGAGAAATTTAAATATGCAAACATGAAGAGAATATATGTAATACAGAAACATATAAAAAGATGTTCAAAGTCGAATATCGATTATAATATTAAAAGGATAAATCGTACATCTATTTAGATACTGTTTCTTTGCTTACGTTGGTAAACGTATGAATTTGTATCTGGGCAAATCCATCGTGTAATCATAATGGAAATCTCAGCAATTGTATATAATAAAATTGAATTTCTCATCCACATTCATCGCGTCTCTTGATCATCATTATAATCAACATCGATATTCTTATTACTAGATTCATCCAAAAGAAAACCATCCAAGTGTATTTCAATATCACGTTAAATATCAAAGTTCAGTACACCATGTAATTTTACTAAAATTAGAACGTACTTCATTAAAAATAATTCGACCCTTCTGCTATGATCTATTTAGAAGTGGTTACGTATTGAACAGAAACTCTCCTCTTACGAAGCAGATATCAAGCGATTCGCTTGATCTAGTCGTCTAATTAGTACGCGCCGAAACTGAAAGCTACAAGTAAAAAGTGATATTGACCTAAAATTTAAGCGCTTGAATCTAACCACCGATCGAACTGTCAGGTGAAAGTCATATCTACGATATGTTTGTTCCAATTTCAAGTAACTATTTATTTATTTATTTTACATGACACGAATTACTTATGCTCGAATGTAGAAGCAAAACCGAGATCGAAAGTCGGAGAAGCAGATCCGATCTGTTTTGCTCTAGTTCTCAGCGGTCATTTAAAAATTTTGCTCTTTCTGATTACTTTTTGACAATCCTCGTGTTTGATCAGTGAACCGTGCAGGAACATAATAGAACATCGGTTCGAACATAAAATTATCCGCAGTTCTATTTCTTGCAGCGTCAGCATTTACCGCTATCATAAACTTTCAACGCCTTCAAAAGATTTCAAGTAAGTACACTATACGCGTTTCTTGTTCTTGAATCTTTGTAGAGATATCGATATTTAGATTCGTATTTATCGCTTTTAGCGAGATAATGTGTGTAGATATTTTCACAATCTTTCCGCGGCATAAATCGTGATTGGTTAATTAACGTTTCACTAATGGTGATTAGATGATTGATACATCATTAGTAGGTACTACGCGAGACAAAAAATCTAATTCTTGTATATTCTTGCGTTAATGAATGTTATGGTATGGTTTTGCTACTGTTTATTGTAGCTATAAGAGCAACGTGAATGTAAAGTGTAGGCTATAGAAGTAGGTTGTTTTTTCAAATAAAAATTAGAAATCTCGTACCATTTTATGCAATAAAAGAGCTTATTTAATATCATTTTGGATGAATGTTTTACTTTGTTTCGTTTGTAACAATATTGTTATAAATTTAAATTGGATATCTTTTGAAGAAATGAAAAGGAATTGCAACGGCGCAAATACTTTTGAAAGCATACTTTAATTGAACCTTTCATTTAATTTTCTGTTTAACACTTCTTACTTCGTTTCGTTCTGCTTTGTCGTAACAAAACGTACCTGGAACTGATCCAAGACTTCGGTCACCAAATTCTCTTGCACGACATACCACTATTGTTTGGTATATTGCACAAATAGCCTGTCGAGCGAAGACTAATGAAAGATATTTTTATGCTTCTGTTTTCACAGGAAAGTACAACTTCTTTCTCCTCTTTTCTTTTTCTTTTTAAAGAAATATTTTCGTTACGCTTTATAAATTGTTTCGACGTGAATTATATCTGCGTACATATTAAAAAGAAGATTGCAATTAGGAGAAAATAGGAAGTAAATAAATTGCTATATTAAGTTTGAAGTTTCTGGCGATACAAATTCATCAGTCAATGATCTTCGCGTATATTATTAATGTCCTAGGTTAAAGCAGACAGTTTAGTAATTTCGCACAAAATGAAAAATGTGATTGTATTAATAATCGCTTGTACGTTCTCTGTTATAGAAACTGACATCGTTTCTAGATCGAAACTTGTCACTAGAGAACTAGTTAAAATTCAAAATAAAACAATTTCGAAAAGAACACTTTCACAAAACCGATAAATTTCATATAATGGTAGTTTCACTTTACTTAATTGTAGTAATATTTCATATCAATATTAAGTTTATTTTCTGAATTTTTCCAATTACGAAGGAAAGTTTCTCTTAAATTTCATATACTCACACTAGAAGAACAAAAATACAGATATTTCAGGTTAGATTTTCATATATTTCACGAAAGATTTCTCCAAATAAAAATTACACATTATACAGGCATTTTGCCGTAATTTCTTAACAAACTTCATTGTCTTATTTTGCAGAACCGCGCAGCTGTGTTTGCATAGAACAATTACGCATCTTTTTGTCGAAATTATACGCCTCGTCATGTATAAATTGTTTCTCGAGTCATTTTATATCATTTTATGGATAAAAGCAAATACTTTATAGGATACACGTATCTCGTAATGTATCTCAATTATTTATAATAAATATCTAAACTGCAATAGGAAGGTTGCAATGATCGATGCGACGATTCCTTCTAGCGATATTGAATAACCAATTTTAGTTTGTCTTATCATCAATATGCAAAATCAAGCAGTCGATTAACCCGCCAATATTAGTGTGTAATATTTTCAACTTTCTACGCAACGACATAAATTCGACGTGTCTGCAAGCAATAAATAATTGGTTTTACTTGCGGACTTTCTAGTTGATTCGTTCGATTTGATTTTCCTCAACATAAAATAACTGAAATTATTAATACTCATATATAACTTTAATGTATTCTTTTGATATCAATTATAGAATGCGGACGTGCGGGCAATTTTTTACGAACATAAGTAATGAAATGGAACTTGAGCAATGATTAATTTCATTCGCTAAATATTGTAATGAATATCCTATTTTTTAGTTAGTATTAACATACCGTGTGCTTTACATATTTAAAGTTCTCACAGACGCATCAACATTCGCAATGTAATTATGAAAAACGAATAAGCTATTTCGATAATTAAGCATTTTGAATTTAATTATAAATTTAATGAAATAGTACTATTAGGAAGTAGGTAGATAGCACATTAAATGAATAATAATATATTAAGTTCATAATTCTGTTGTAAATACTACAATATTCAGGTCCATCTATATTTTTTTTTTTTTTGCTTTTTATTTAAATCATGGAATTTTTAACTAATATTAAGATTCAATCGTAATTTAGTACATTTGAGCTATTTATTCTAAAAGTTCGTAAATGCACGAATTACTACTGAATTTAGAGAATTTTATATTTAACTATGAGTTTAATAATTCTTCGTCTATTTTTAAATGACAATTGTCGTTACAAATTTATATTTCTATAGCCATAATTAAAAAACAGAACTTCAACAAAGATTTGTCTTTTACCTACTAAAGGCTATATTCGAATATTTTATACATTTTCGTATATATTATATGCATTTCGTATATTTTTATATTTTCGAATTTCGTCTAAATGTATAACAATCCGCGGTCTGCTACCGATCAGTATTCCTTCGATTATTCTCCTGTCGCGCTTTACTTGATCCTTTAGTGTGGATAGTGAAAATAAAGGAACTATATAATCTAACAATCTCGGAAAATGGAGTACCAGCCGTTTATCAGAAATCCGATGAAACGGCGCGCGAAGTCGGATAGCTCGGGTCAAGGTCTGCGCGTTTCAGGATCATCGTCCTCCTCGGGCAAGAGCATTCCATTGAATGTCGAAGGTCAAGAGCTTCGAGGTGAAATAACTTAATGGGCGGCATTTGTCTCGATCTGCTTACGCTTATTATTGCGGCATCGGTGCATAATTGGAAAATAGAGAATCGCAACGTATCGACATAGATTTCACGTGTCGACCTTACGCAACGTGGGTGTGATTAATGTGCCGGTGTAATTAAACGCCGGAGGCGGTTTTCCTTTCCTTTTAAGAAGAAGGCGGTTCTACCTTCGAAGAAAGTGATCCTGTTTGTTGGATAGTAGGTACGAATAGCGCGAAGCAGGAATAAAGAAACAGGATAATAACTCGTGGAGTGGTAATAAATTATTATGAAATTTCACGACGGAACGTATTTGGTTTTATTTATATTATAAAGCAAATATAATTGCATTATTACAGATAAGATATTATTACGCGATATAGTATTACAATATCTTTTTACTAACGAAACATGACATGAGATTTTATTATGCATTGTTGAGAAAAATAGAACGCCCTACATGATAACTGTAATGAAACGAACATTAATGTAAGTTTCATAAAGAAAGGTGCGAGTTATAAAAATAGAATCGTTACAAATACCTTACATACATAACATGGTGTATGAATAGCAACAAAACAGTAGTAACTTTAGTAAAGATAGTAACTTTAATTCCTATAAAATGTTAGATTACACCCACAAGAGCAGCATTAAATCATCGGAAAGTTCGTAGAAAGTAGAAAACACATTTTTCATTTCGTTTCGTTTATTTCATTTATCTGCGATATTTCGTTGGAAAGATCAGTATAAGTTCAATGAAAGTAGTAATCCATTAAGATTGCTTCGAATATGAGAGCTAGGAAAAAGAAACAATAGTGGTTTACATAAATTAACAGTGTATAAATCAACAATGTGGATGAAGAACGTCAATCTTATTCACATCTAAATAGCGAAAGCTATTAATACTCACTCGGCATGTGTTGTATGCTAATTTATGCACGCCCAATTATTGCCATTCATGAGCTTTCTGCCGTAGATAATTACCCGTTTCTTAAATCTGTCTTCTCCGATATACAAAAAATTGACATCTTTTCAATCGAATTTAGAAATTATTCTTCCGAGGGTCACGATTTATGCGATTACGATAAACTTGTGGGAATAAATCGCGTGAGAAAGTTCGGTGAAATTTTCGCATGTCGTACGTAGAAACCGTTTCCTCATCAATGATCATTTCGTGTATCGAAAACCCCATCATTCTTCGTCTTGATCCTCGTGTGTACTGTATTTTTTGTTTCATTCTAACCCCTTAATAGTATGATTCCTGACAGATATTAATCATTTATTTATGATACATGTGTATATATACACATGTTAGATTGAGTCGTAAGCAATTGCTAATGCACGTATTGCAAATTCCAAATTATCTACAGTTGCTTATCACTATGTTGGTTACATTGTGTTTAAGAATAAAAGGACTACCTAATAAGATATAGATATATAGAGACGTCAATATTTAATCTTGGTCAAAGTCTTCAAGAGTAAAATTATGATACTTCCGTCGTAATCATCAGGAATATCTTGTTGAATGAACAAATATTACCTCTATGTGACTCGTCCCCTATCCTCAATAAGGCAGACTCATAACTTTCCGGAACAGTACACTTTCTTTAATCAATGATTCATTTTACGTTTTAGGAACGATTCGTCGTAACAAAATTGCTAAGCGTTTCTGAATATGCGAGATATCTTTTGATAAGTCATAAATTCTTAAATATACGTAATTTATATAAATAACAATATTCGTTGTAAAAACGAGCCGATAGCATGGATAACACAATAAAATTTAAGTAAACCAAAACATAACGACATATTATGTACGATTTATCGATAAGATGAATCACCTGTGACAGTACAACACGCACGAATTGAAAAAGAGGATAAGTACCATGTAACGTTTAACACGAGTGTTACTTGCAACAAGTATTTGTACGCGTCAAAATGAAGTGTGGAGGCATAAAAAAGATTGTGTAAAAAGAACAACAAAGTAGCATACATGGCACGTGAAAATGGTTAAAATGGCCAGCCGTATTTGGCCCATGATGTTGTATAAGAAACGTACTTTATGGCTCTTTGGTTACTTGGTAACAAGTTCATCAAGGTGATCCTTGCGTGAACTTTAACATGGCCTTTCTCTTGCTTCATCATGCTGGCACCCACATATTGTTAACTGTAGATGGTCTGGCTGATAATTTCTTCAAAGAGCCATGAACTTGAAGTGGTACGTGTAGACTCGCGCGTAGGATCATTCCCGTGCGATTATCGGAATACTAACCATATTTAATCATTTCAGCCGGTAAATTCAGCGTACGTTAATTCATTATAAAATCGACTAAGAGGATCTTCTTTCGCAAATTAACGATATTTTATTTATAATAGTTACGCAATAATCGCTGGTTTTAATTTAAAATGATGAATGGTTTCCATTTAAATCTAAGAGACAATAATGAATTTTGTTATTAAGAAAGTTGTACAACGTTTCGTTTATTTGCATAATTTAGCATAGTCGAGGGGATAGTTTTCAGAAGATGGAATTGCAGATGAAACCCACGATGTTCGATCTAAGGAATTAGAAATGTAAACGTTAGTATCTCAATTATAAATTTGTTGTTTAGAAAGCAATGAAAATTGAAGATGTTAACGCCATCTCTTCCTGAGATGTTTCGGTTTGGGAAAGTTTCGACACACTACATAGATGAACTAGTTTCGTAACATGAAAATTTCTACTACAGACGTTCGGGATTATCAGGATTACGTAGAAAAGACACTTAGCAACTTTAATAATCCTTTCACGGTTAAGAAGAGGAGAAACAGCAACACAATGTACAACAAACGTTCTTTATTTCAAATAAAAGTTGTTAACAATTATAAGAATCAAACGCAGAAGACTGCTTAACAACTTTGATAATCCTTTCAACCGCGCAAAGAAAGAAAAGAAGAGAAAGAAACACCAAATTGGAATACCATTCTACATTCTATCGTAAAGAACGAGGAGCACCAAACGCTTATTCCGTTTAAATGGGTATACAGTAGAACTCAGAACAGTTTACACAAATGGAATTCATAGAAGATCGTCAATTCTCCCAACTAGCTATTACTTTTTGATCGCATAATAGGAACTCAGATCCAGATAAGTGGATTGAATCGGTAAAAGTTCAGATAATCCGGCATTACCTACGTTCCAATAAACGAAGTTCTCATAAATGGAGTGTACTACCGCAAAAGAAAAGTCGTAATACGTAAACGAAATAAATGACGGTTAATGAAATTTCATTGACGCGGGTACAAAAGCGACCTGTGATTCACCGTGAAAACCTCGCCGGGGCCGATCTCGGGTAAACGTCTTTTTTTTTCGTCGATATCATAGTGGGTTGAGAAACGGCTACCGTTCGACTCGAAAGGGAACTTGCCGGAACGAGACGTGCCGCTGATCGTGCGTGTTTGCATGTCTGCCACCGCATAACCGTGACAACAGTTACATATTAGCGATGGAATCAAGTTTAATATGTACTTATAAATCGAAGTCATATTCAATATCCAAGGTTCTCTTCGTAAGGTTCGAATATTATTCATAACGTAAACGGTTTGTTCATTGTCCTGGCAAAGCATTCGATCTTCACGAGATGTGTTCGAACCATGGAATGAGTACTTGCAAGTTTTGAAAATCTAGTTATAATTACTTTGATATTAAAACGAGTAGATATTTCTTCAAGTAAGAAGAAGACTCGCGTGACGAACTTACGAATCAATATTAACATCAAATTATGTAGATCATGCATGAAAATTACAATAGTGGATTCCAGTAACGATCAAGAAAAATGATCGTAAGAGAGGAGACTCATAAAGTTTCAAACCTATTCCATCAGTGTTCTATTCTACCTGCAGATACTCTTTTAATTTCTCAAAGTATTCATACAGAACACGAATCTGTCGTGTTCACGTTCGAATTTACTTGAAAGTACTGCTTCTTTTCTTTTCTTTTCTTTTTCCTTGAAATACTTATAAAGGATTTGGGGCCTGGTCAGCCAATGTTCGAACCTACTTGCAACGTACTTAAGCCCATCACTACTACATATTCGTATATACGTTAGTATATACAAACGCAAACCTTGATGCATTAACCAGTGTCCTTGAGACGGGAGGCCACCACCTCTCTTCTGCAAGCGGGCGCTTTGCCGCGGGCACAGATCGGACTATGTAGCCTTGTCCGGGTGCGAATCGGCGTATCGTTTGCTCGGGGCAAGCCGCTCTTCGCTCGATTGGCGTCTTCTCTCTTATCAACGTTCCTACGGCTTCACGGTTTGACCCCTAAGGCGTTCCATCGGCCAAAGACATTCAGAGTTACCTGTAACTAAGTGTAATGTTGCTTTAATTAATGTAGCTGCCTACGAGTCCATAGTAGGTGGTCTGAGGGATACCGCTAGTAAAGAAAGCGGCGAGTATTGCGGCCATTCTTGGTATGAACATAAAACGCTCTCTAGGGATTTGGCACGGCTTCGACTGGTAGAGGTTTTTGTCGTTTTGGAACTCCCGTTAATTTTTTACAAGAAATTAGGTAGTGGTAGAAGAAATTACAAATTCGGTGAATGGATAAACTCTTTGTTACTTGTAGCATTTATAATTAATCCTTTCGAGCGAAGAGTAAATAAATTAGATGATATCGTGATATTAAAGATTTTAGAGCGCTCCAATAGAAGGAAGATTAATTTTTATTGTTTTGGGGCGTCATTTCATTTTTATGCGAAGAATTTGAATTTTTGTAACGGGAAGGAGTTGCGATTTTGTTAATTCCTTTTCTTTTCTTTTTTAGCATTTAAAATTAATTCCTTCATGGAAATTACGAATAACTGAGTAGAAGTTGTCTAATGGCACGAAGAGTATCTTAGTTTCTTAATTGAAGAGAAAAAGATAGCTGCTTAAGATGTAATTTTTAATATACAAATTGATGTATATAAATAGAAGAATGTTTACTCGTAAAAATGTTACTAACTATATTACGAGTAGTTTTGTCTCTATTCTTTTGTTTATAATATATGTATGGCTGAAAATATACGTTCTGTACTCGTGTATAATATATGCTTAGAAATATACTTTTCGCATTCTCAAGCTCTACAAACATAAACTAGCTTCGCAATTTTTATCTCAGGTAAGTAATAAGTACAAATTCAATTCAATTGCTTTTGGACTTTCCCTATTTACAAGCTTGTCACTGTATATTGTATATACCTAGCTTAGCAAACGAAGAGTTTGCAGCACGTGGAGGCGGACAGGATCTTCTTCTCTTTCCTTTCCTCGTTGCTCACAGACCATACGGGAAATAGACACAAAGGATCGAGCAGAAAAGGCGGCGGAACGACCGCGTAGGCACCGGTTCGCTCCTTATACGAGTGACACAGAGGAGCGCGCAAGCCGCGCCCGGCTAGGGCATTATTATGCGGATGATTACCGTGCTTCGAGGCTAGGGGAGAATCGCTTTGCCTTGTCCAGGGACTTATTTCCTAGGGTGAAAAGAAAAGCCACGTGATAAGCATCGGCGGCTCGTGAATCACACCACGTGATCCACGGGTTCTCTTTCGCGATAAAGTCGCTTTCTTTCTCGGCCACGATCGCGTGTTTCATCTCTTTTCGTGTTGCCTTCTTAAGAGCTGCATTTAATGGTATTAAGATGTTTGCTCTGGGCGCGGTGTAAGTCGGCCTGCAACCGGAAAGAAGCTGGCTCGCCGGTAAAAAGCTGGGAGAAAGTGTGCCGTGAATATACTGGCATAAACGTTCATGCGGAACGGCTGTAAAGCTCCTTCGTTCTTGAAACTCGAAACCTTGTTGTTGGATGTTGTATCTAACGATAAGCATTGCTTGTTAGATGAGGAATACGCACCACATACGTACTTCGTTGCTACAAGGTATTAAATTTCAGTCTGATTTTCTTGGCTAGACGTTCGTGATGATTGTATGACGATCGTTACGATTCTTGAGACTGGAATACTGGAAACTAGAGTTTGTTTTTTATGAATAGGTGCTTTGTGCGACGTCGTCTTTGTTTTGTTAAATGCCACTTAAAGTTTTGTTAAATGGCTACTTAAAGTTTTGTTAATGTTTAGGCATGGCATTTTTGTAAGTGTGTGTTAAGAAAGATGACATGATTTGAAAAGGGGTTTTGTTTTAGAATAAGTTGAAATATTGTTACGGATAATTTTTAAAGTGTTTGAAAAGTGAAACAATTTTTCTGTATGAAGAAATTTCTTTTTAGAAGACTAAAATAGTTTCTTTTTAAATAGATAAAGTTTTAAATTTATTCAACACGTTTTATGGGTTTTAATTACCTTCTTATCTTGCTTTGCAATTTATCCTCCACGACGACATCCGCGAAGTAGTTTAAAGTATTTACATTGTTATATATGCATATGCTTCTTTTAATTAATAATTAATACATATTAGTATCTCGTTCATAATCATATTATATTTACATAACAATTTTTTTTGTTTCGATGCAATATAATTTTTACTAAATTCTCCGATACACAAAATAATTTATCAATGCATATTGATAAGTCTATTTCATTATTTATACCATACTTATATTTGTGAACATATTTCCAATCGTTAGGTCGTTTGAAAGAAACATTCAGAAATTTATTTTCCTATAAAAAACAAACAAAAGAATTGACCAACCACTTTAACCTAATAATTTCATCTATCGGACAACTTCTTTGAACAAATCAAGGCTGCTAGTATCAAATCCGCAACTAAAACTGCTACAAAATGCTTTCTGCCCAAATATAAGATTCAAAGGCGAATGTTGTCAGCGCTATTTCTGATATTCAATGCCCTGTGTACAATTGTACGACATAGAGAACCTGCTCTTGGGCTCTTTATTATTTCATTAAAATCCATGACGCCTGAAAAGGCGTTGCTCGTTAATACACCCTCTGAGCGCACGTGCTGAAAATAAACCGTCCTTAAGTGGAACAATAGATTCCTCGCACCTGAGGCTGGACGATAGAGCAAATCGTCGCTGGTGAAAACGATAATGGCAAGTTTATCCAAAGATCATTCGGGAAGATCGCGTTGTCTGTGGGTTGCTCGTAAATTCCGGCGAATCGGTCGGATATCTCGATCAGTAATGGCCTTCTTTGCCGCGTGAATCGTCGAGGAAGAGGTCACTTTGTTCCTTTAAAGTTTAAAGTTTAAAGCATCCGCCACGTTATGACCTAACTTCACATCGTTTTATTCGTTCCTGATCGCCGTTTTCAAGACAAAAATTGCTTAACGAGAATGGTTTAGGAAATGGTGCGATTTTTGTTAAATTTTGCATTTCTATATGTTATAAAATGTGTAATTAAAGCGTGTGTGATATACTTGTGTAAATTCCATATATAATAAAAGTAAAAGATAATTTTTATTATACATACATACACACGTCACTAAGCTACTTCATTGTTTATACCTGAAATATAACATAGAGGAATTAATTTTATTCTATGTCCAGATCAAGTAAATTGTTTTCAAATATAATTCGAATTATCAATATTGCGCTTGAATTGTAAACAATATATGATTATTTTACAATATAACAACATTTGCTTCTAGAATTATTTTAATTTTATTTACCTTGGAATAATATGTGTCAAAAATTGTGTATGAAAACAATTGCGAAGAAATGTCTGCATTTTTTATGTAATTGACGATATTGATATAATCAGAAATTATTTGAGATATTATTGTTTGAAAATCAGCTTTTAATTGATTTTAAGATTAAAAGCATTGAATGATATTGGTATAATTATAAGAACAACATTCCTACAGTAGAAAGAAATTGAGCTATATATAGAGAAAATTACTTGAAAATCACTGCTTTCTATTACTATTAAATCGACAAATACTCTGATTAGGATTGTAAAGAGAAAAAGAACAATTATTTAAACAAAATCGTTTGAAGGAGATTTGAATTTATTTTTGGAATATTCATTAGCTCGGAATGTTCATTGTGAGAAACTTTCGAACTTCAGCCCGAGACTGATTTGTAAGAAAGATTAACGGGGACTGTAAAGTAGCCGCTTGTAACTTTCATAAAACGATTTGTTTGGAAAATCCTTAAACATTTAGTACTAAAAAAATTCTTAATTCCTAAATTTATTACTTTATCCTCAATTCTATACCTGCGTTATTGTATAGAATTTTCTAATCATGCTTTCTGTCACTACCTGGATCCCATCCATTTTAGGTATTAGAACCTCCCAACAACCAATAATAGAACTATCTTTCCAAGTGCAATGTTCGTATATTCCGCTAACGTCTTTACCGAACAGTCTTGATCTGAACAAGAAGGTAAACGCACATGTCTCTATAAGACTATATGTGTGTTACTATCACCAAAGTATCTGTAGCATTTTTCTTTTTTTTTCTTTTTTTCAAAGAACGAACTGTGCTTTCCATTTAATGTTGAATATTTGTGCTACGATTTAAGTTTATCAATGTGATTTAAGTGTGGAATGGAACAGAAATCGACACGGTGAAAGAATTGGTCGTTGGAGAAGACGAAGTTCCAAGTAAATTTTTCAAAAATTTGTTACTTATAATAATTATATAATATATAATAACAATATATTATAACGTTATACATAATAACTATATAATAATATATTATAGAATATATAATTCTTATATGCTTAATTCCTTTCTACAGTACTATTGTTATTTTGCATCTAAATTAAGAAGTTGTTTGTTTAAACTTCTTTAATATAATCCTAATCGATTTCAATTATTTTGATCTTTATTATTCTTATATATTTGAATTTAGCAATACTAAATTTGAAACAAAAATTTGGAGTGCAAAATGATTAATAAAAAGTATCAAATATTATCTAACGAAATACATGAGTTATTTATTTGTCACAAATTAAATATAGAAAAATAATATGACAATTTTTAAATAAATTCTTTAATGTTGTTGCAGGTAAAATACATTTCGTTTCATGAAAGTTACGGTTCCATTTGTACGTACAGATCAATATGTACCAACAGTTCAATGTGTCAATGCCGTACCTCAGGTATATGTTTACGCGTGGATTTGTGAGTACACGGAGTGATTATTTTATTTCATTTCTTATATCCCATTCCATTAATTTTGCCATAATTTTCGATGTTATGTACGATTGTTGGTTTTCTTGCGATGGTTGGTATTCAACACTTTGATTTAAGTAGCACGGTGAATTAGGAAGATAGGAACAGTTTTCATAATATAATAATTTTTCTGACTATAAGGAAAGAGCGCTTATTCTAAAAACACTAGGGACTATTTCACCTAACCAATTAAGTTATAATTACTTAGTTACTTACTTATAACTACGACTAGATCAAGTATATAACTATTCGCTCGTCTTAGGAATAGATGAACGTTGAATCCTAAGCAGAAGAAAATAATTTTAACGCGTAAAACAAACCGTAAATTCTAATATAAAGTGCTCAAATTGAAGCTATATATTATTTTGAAATATTTATCATAAATAAAAATTTGGCTAATTGACGATCAAAAAATAATGATCGTTATCCGTATCTTTAAATATTTACTATGTTCATAAAACAATTACCATGTGTGAGAGAAGCATCCTAATAGATATATAAATAACACGTCACTTTTAATTCTTAAATTTCATTGTAAAATACCTTATACGGTATAAAAAATGTAGTAGAAAAAGATCGATAATATAAAAAAACGACCAACACGAAGATACCTGCAGTAACTGTAAACGGTATAATTTAATAATTGATCATTAATAATACGGATACCATATTCCATTAACATCGAGTAGATTTCTAAATTTTAGACAACGTAAGGCAAATAAAAAATATATAAATTAAAAATTGTTATATTCGTGCAATTTGCAGAGCGACATTAGTTCCTCGAGGCATAATTTTAAATTGGCAAGGCAGATAGAGCCGTTGGATTTATTGACGGGTTAATAACGGCAAAAGGAAGCGGCACTGTCTGTCGGGCCTGGAATGAATCATCGTTGACGAGTAAAGGTGGGATTCGTTTCCTCAACTGGGACGCATTATGCTTCCAGGAAAATTACAACATACACTAAAGGCTATTAAATGCTGCAATCAGTTGCCCGCACTGGGAAAAGTCTGATGTTGTGCAACCGCTGATATCTCGCTGGCCACTTGCTCACAAATTTTCTCACAAAATTCAGGAAACTGCAAAATTAATGATTTCCTCCGCTCTCTTGTACAATAAGTTGCTAACTAATAATAGCGATGAATTTCCAAAATATAGAATTGCAACTTATAGAATTCTATTGTTTTAACAAGTAGCGTTTACAATAGTTTTATAAATTACAAGTACCGATGACGTTGGTGATTTAATTCGTAACTCGAAAAATTTGTTTCTGCAACAGAATTATCTGTCATTTATCTTCCATATACACGTGAGCAGCATATATTCAGTTTATTAATAAATATGGAAATTCTATACAAAATCGAAACAATTTTTATGGAACTTAAAATACATTTTACATGCATTTCCCATCTCATTTGGTATAAATAATAAAATATAATACGATTGTGCAAATTTTATTGTAGATTGCTAAATGTTAACGCGGAGATATTATTAATGCTTATAGAACATGCAGGCACATTTAATTCTTGGTAAACTATGGGAAAAATGCGACATTACTAAAAATTGAACGAAGATATAAAAGTTAAATATAATATTCAATCAAAATTTATATTTTAAAGGTAAATGATTTAATCTTATAAAGATATTGATATGGCAATAGAATGCAAAATTGGATAAGTTACCAATAAATGTTACCAATAAATTAACGCATTGGATTAACTTCAGAAAATCAATCTAACATTCGTTATTTAGAAAGTCATCAAAAATTAATCTGACAGTTTTATTCCTAGTGAATAAAACATCAAGTTTGAAGAAACTCTACATATATACGTTTCACCCCGGATGCGGGCAATCGTTGCATGTTTTTTGTCGCAATAAAAATTAGAGGAATTTCACAGTATGGAATAGCTTCTGTACCGAACAGTAGAACGATTTTCTAATGTTTCTTTCATGGGTTGTGGAAGAGTTACGGTATAGAGGAACGGGAATGCAACGTAAAAATATAACCGGTATAAATCATGACTTCCGAGATTTCTCGACGGTGCTCTTCCTCTTTGTTGAGACGTGGATCGAATGCAAAATCGCTGACCATTTATTGTCCATATTTCTCCCTAAGTGAGCGCAACGATGATAGTATGTCTTCACGTGCGTTATTCGTTTAGAATGTCGCATCGTTTATTTGAGTCCACTACCCATTTTCCACGTGAACAATTTAATTATTGAACTATAACATTTCAAGAGTGACGTTAAATGATCTTATTCTATGTTCGGTAATTACATAAAACTTCTAAGTATGTTGTAATTGGTTAAATATCAATTGAGTGACGTACACTTATCGAACGTCAATGAAACATTTGAATATTGGTAATTTAGAGTTTTATTTTCTCGTTGCCAATTATTGAAGTGTAATATTTCAAGAGAAACGTTAAAATAATTTTTTCTCTGTAGTATGAATATAATTAACAGCAATATGGTAGTCCTACCTTAATGGGTTACAAGTTTATTGACTTACTTATGTATTGTAACTATAATTAGATGATACATATTGTATTTGAAACTGGAAATTACAATAGATAATTACAGGAATCCAGACAGGAACTTCTCGTTCCAGCAATATAGCGATTCTCGATTACAGCTAAATTACTAGTTTCGAGTTAATGAAATTTTAAGCATTGTGTTAACTGCTTTAACGTGTCGATCAAAGTTAAATTTGAAATATTATTTTCGCATTTCGCTATTAAAATCTGATATCTTCGTTTGAAGCTAGCATTGCAGTATAAAGCTCATTAGAAATGTAATTTGTATGTAAATGCACGCTACAGAAATTATTGAAAATAATTGTGAATATCAGTAGAAATCTGTGAATGTTCATTTGAACAGAAATTAAATCTCTTTGCCATCAAAGATTCGATTAATCGATAAACCGTTCAAATATATAATCAGTGAAGTGTTAAAAATTAACTTATTTTCTATTTTTTAATTCCTTTTGTTTTCTCTGTATAACATACAAATCTAGTATTACCTCTAAACGAAATTAAAAACGATAATAGCTTAAATTTACTGTATTCAGAAGATTAGAACGATGAAATTGATGCAACATTACGGTGCTGAATTTCAAGGAGACGAGCAAAACGATTATGCATTTAATTGGGTTAATTATCTGTAATTAATGCAGAAATAATCCGAGGAATTTTCACAGATTATGCAACCTGTCTACTACTATAATCCCATACTAATTTCAAACTATCAGTTTCATCTGCAACGCATCACAAACATATTGCGTATTTCTATTTCATTTTACGACTGTAATACTGACCTTGCTTGACGTTCTGCTTTAATAGATTGACAAATGATAATGTTGTCCACAGATAGAAATATAAGATAATTAAATGTGAAAGAACTGCGGTGATCAAATCAAATTGTTAATACGTATATATTTATCCATGATCTATTTCGGAATACGTAGGTACATAAATTGACTAAAAATTATGTAATATAAGTAATTAAGCGACAAGACAAGATTTTCAGATATACTTGTACTAAATATTTTGTAACTTTTATACTTCGGATTTGTTTCAGGCTTTACCAATCCAATCATTATAGTCGAATATCATGAAAATGTTAATGTAATTTCAAAATGTTTCACATAACGTATCTAATATATTCATAAGAGGCGTCTGCGAGTATTCGAGCAGTTTCGTGACCCTGTGTAATTTTATGGAAGTTTTATGCGAGATCGTGACAATTATTTCAATTGCCTGTTCAGGGTTGTCGTTAGTAACAATCGGGCGAAACAAAAGAGCGTAGCACGAATTTGCAGGAAAATTGCTAGGGAGATTAATGAGCGGCGCGCGTTGCCATGTGAAGGCAGACAGAAACAGGAGATCAGGAAATCCTTGCTTTTGCAGGCCAGACTAAGCAGCTATACTCTCATTTCGAGGCGCGCGTGACAGGTTAGAGTAGACGATGTCCGTCTCTACTCTCCTCTCGACCTACCCCGTTTTCCTTTTCCAGCGATCTGACACTGAACTCGATCGTTGATCTCATTCAGGGTCGAGTGTTCCTCAAGTTCCTTGAGTTACGTTCCGTGTTCTTGTTGCTCATCGTTTCTCTCTGCCATCTAGCGCCTGCTATTGTCCGTGAACATTCTTCTTGATCGAATGCCTATTTCTGATACGGCCCAGCATCGATCCAAGCAATTTCAAGAAAATAGATTTTATAATATTGTTCCCAGAACGAGTACCTTCTCTCATATTCTTTATTTGTTCACAATATTCTGTACAATTATTCTTTAGACGGTCGTATTCTACTCTGATATTCTACTTTTTGTTTAAGGAAATATTGTATTCTACTTTAATTTTAGTATCCGCGAAACGTATTTGATCGTGTGTTTATTTTCCAATTAAGCACTTTTTTTTAATAATCTTCTACGTTCCATTTTCATAGTATTTATTATTTTCTTATTACTTCGAATAGGATTTACATTTTTATCGCGTGAGAATAGATTGATAGATTGATTATTAAATTTATTTTAAACGATATAGATACAATACCCATAAGAATAAAAATAATAATATGTATTCTCTGATTCCAGTAAATATCAAGGTAAGGAAATTATTACGTTATATAAATCTGAATAAAATAGAAGCAGTGATGTCACAAATTCATTCCCATCAGACGATTCACACCATTATTGACATTTCAAACCTTTTCAATGGTTCACCCTCTAATGCTCGGAGTGTATCTTATTTTACAAGATACACAAAAGCATGTGATAAAACAGGAAGCGAAGGAAGATAAAAGAAATAAGAGCATAAAGAGTGAAAGTAAATATACTACCGTTGAAAGTAGACTTGATCTTTATAGCTCGTAAAACTAAACTCTTTATGTTAAACCTTTGGAATCGATTTTCTTGGAATATTCTTGGAATATATATGAATATATGCGTTGATATATTGTTACAATATATTAATAAATCATTATACAATCTGATTTAACTTGAACTATATATATATATATATAAGTAGTAAGTTATATATACTTTTTTTTAACTAATTCCTTACTTTTATTTCAAAAATAACTTTCAACACTAAGTTTACTTCATATTAAGATGAAATAAAATTATTTTAGTTTTCAAATAAATAATAAATAAATATATAGAATACAAGTATAATATTTTACTTGATATAAGATTTATCGATGTTAAATGATATCGAATATATGTTAGAGAAAGCTAACGAATAATAACTTTATAGCAATATAAAATAGCTGTAATTTCTTCTGAACAAAACCAATAGCTCAGGTTACTCAACGATTTAGAGTTCAAACGTTTTAAAAAATTTGAAGATTGATTAATTAACATATTACATAGAAAGCCAATGGAAATGTCGTTAGAGCGGAAGTTGCACATCACATGCCTACCATCAGCGTTGTCGTCCTACTGCCTTTTCGAACCTTATGAGATTCACAATAGTACAGTGATTCTCAATCATTTCCTCATCGATACTTTCCAATCATTCAAGAAACCTGTTTATGAAAATTATACTTGCTTTTTGCGTCGTGTGATTCTACACCTGACTTTCAATTCGTAAATTAATTTTAAATCCTGTTGCTTTTCTCTGAACGTACCAATTTCTGCCGTGTTATCGAGCGAATATAATAATCCATTTATAAATCACAGTTATTGAAACTAATTTATATATCAAATTACGCACATGGTTCGATTAATCTCATAAGTGGAGGGATCTCTATTGTTACTTTAATCGTTTTGATATTATATGGCGGTAAAAATCCATAATTATTGAATACGTATGTATATAAATACAGTTTTGACTCCTGTATTATAGATATTATATTAATACGCGCTGAAACATTCCCACGTTTCTCTTTATCGCTTTATATCTACTCGTGTAGAATATAACATTTTCTATGACTATCAATTAACTTTGCTTTTATTATGCTTGGAATTGTCTTTTAGTTAAACATGAGAACTTTCATAGGATTTCCTGTAATATACAAAAATTATAATAATATTTATAACGATAGTAAGCTTTTTATGGCAATATTGCACGACGTATAATTGTTATACTATAATAATGAACGATAATAATAACATTAGAAATTTATTCATAGTTACCTCAAATTAAAAATATTGTGTCTTATACCATTTTTCCACTAATCGTTATTGTACGAGAACTATTTTTGGACCTATAAATAAAATATATATAGAATTTATCTTTGAAAGTGTTTTTGAAGAGACATATAATCTCTAGAAGCTTATAATATGATTAAAACTGGAATTATAGCGAGATACAAGCAGTTACATAATAAAATTCACTAGATTTTACATTTTCTCATATGTTTCTTTTTATTATTTCTTCTCACGTATTAATATATCTTAAATCGAAGTAATTTGAAGAAAAGTTCCGACGATACCGGATCAGATTGTTGTTAGTTTATTATTTCAGCAAATATCTCATGGCCTTTTCACACAATGAAATTATTAACTATATTACTAGGGTTGTATAAGATTGCGAGTAAAAAAAATCTCCGTTAGCAACAGAAATATTTGGCTACTCCTCCGTAGCCGGCTCACTCTATAATATAATTCTATCTTTAATACAATCTAGGAATTACTGCACTTACTCTACTCACGATAATTACTGCACTACAATTACTCACGATATTAGTAATACTTCAGTGCTGTCTGATACTAATTAGCAAGCGGTGCATTTATTTCTCAAGACGAGTTAACGCGTTTCATGTGGAAGATATTTCCTCGATATCGAAACCGTTGAACAAATCTGGGCAAACGTTTACATTTCGCGAAAACAATAAAATAGTGTACTTAATTATATTGAATGATTCGCTGTATAGCAGCAAGTTAGTTCGAGATGTAGTAGGATTATATTTACTTGGACTAGCTGAGGGAAATAATACTACAAATTATATACATATAATTATAAATATATTGACATAATTATACAGTAACTATAAATATATTTTAATCGCTAAAAATTATCATCTTCACCAACAAGTACACTTATTGTGAAAATTTATCAATAAAAAATACGGGTTCCTTTATTTAATTAGTTGACAGCGTTTGACGTATATACTCGTCGTCGCTTGTATTTATTTACGCACTCCATGGCCTAATCCCATGAGAGATTTTTATAACCAAATCTCGCAGTTAACTCATTAAAGTAGTATTAAATTGTTTTTAAGGTAAATTATTAGTAATAAAAAGGATATATTCGAACGGAATATGAGAGACAGAAAATTTGTGCACTTTTAGCGTTAGACTCCGATAGATAGCGATCTCTCGGATAAAATAAATTTCGAATCATACAACGAAAAAAAATTATGAGAAAGTATAAGATGCTGTTGCGAAACTGCGTTACACATTTAGCAATATGATTATACGGTAGAGTAAAACGGTGTTTCCAGTAGTAATTTATCTATCCCCAATATGTGGACGTGAAACAATTGTACAGGCAGTTTCTTTAATGAATAGTCAGCGTGTCTATTACACGGTAATTGCCGAGTAGTAATGCAATAATAGTTTAATCACAGCCCTTCAATGTTTACTTAAAATAAGGTTTCACTTCAGTGAAAGTTTGCTGACCTTTTCTCTGTCGTACTAGTCAACGTGCAACGTGTAATCGAACAATTATTTCGAGTATTTTATCTCGTTTCGAGATTCAACTGTGTAATGATCGGTTAGCCGAGACACGCTTCGCTCTTATTCACTTAAACAGGAGAAAAAGTTTTCCTTCGGACAGTGTGATCCTGATCGGTTTCTTCTGGTCTGATTTTTCAGTCTTCCGGTTGAAAATCGCAGTTTAGTTTAAATAGTTTCTCTTCTCGTTAATCTACGCTCGATGATTTGGTGCATGTAAGTATTTGTTGGTTTGCAAGTAAAATAAGTAGCTATATTCAGTAATGCACGGTAATGCATACGTATATTGTGTTGTGTAACGTTTCTACGTTTAAACAGCTACCTACTTGATTCTTCGTAAGCGAAACGGAAAAAGAATTGTAACGCGTTGAATACGATTAAGAAAATAATTAATTATTCCTCGATAAGATGGATTTTGTTTTAACAATTTTTCGTTCTCATTTGAAAATTGCCAATTAATAATGTTTACTAATTAAAAACAATTTGTCAAGAAACAGATAAAACACAGAACTTTTTCTGTGAAAGTTTTATATATCATTTAATGTATGCTTCTACAGAACTGCTTATATGATACTGCTGATGTGTATAATATTAAAAGATATTAATCTACATTTATGATTGGTGTCGTATGCTATAATTTATATTAACATTACAGTTTATGTTATGTAATTACACGGTAATATTTATTATGTAGGCACTAAAATAGTCTAGATTCATTCTAAATTACCCTAATCCATAAAAAGATAATATTTAGGAAATTTAACAGAACCAGTTAATTTTTCTATGAAAGATATCAATTAATTATTAGCAACGATAATAAATCTGTCGCACATATATGGAACAAATATATAAAATATGAATTCAGAACAAATCAACAAAATCGTTATTTTTGATTAAAACTAACAATTCTATCTACTCAAATCAAACGATAAATTGTAACACAAGTGGATCATTTTATTTTCCCATAACAAAGAGAAAACTACAAAGCTGAAAATAAATTGAACAAAACTAACAATTCTATTTACTCAAATCAAACGATAAATTGCAACACAAGTGGATCACTTTATTTTCCCACAACAAAGAGAAAACTACAAAGTTGAAAAAAAAAATTGATCAAAACGCTACTTTCTAGCCTTACTTTCCAATTCGACTATGCACAGCAACTTCTCTTCAAAGGTCCGGCAATTGAATGACATTTTGAATCTCTATTAATCGAGGCACACTTCGCGAAAGAGGATACACTGTGTGTTTTCCATGGCTACCGAAAAGGAGCGCGTTCAACGAGCATTGTACCTCCATGTTTCTTCTCGGCTGTTCCCCGCTCATTACGGGAATTATTACAAGGGGCACTTTGACACAAAAGCCCCGTTTTCTCTTACTTTCCTGCTTTACCGCTTGACTAGTCGTGTCATGCATTACGATGCTCGAACATCGGCGGAAACGCTTGGCACGCACACTTCGGCGGCTCTTTTAGAAAGAGCAGATGACACGGAAGGGATTTGTCGCATTCGCGCGACATTCACGTTTTATACAGTGCCGCACAAAATGATAGGACACCTCGTACAGGCTATCCGGTAAATCGTGGAACGAGAAATCTATACAACACCGTATATTTAAGATTCTAGGTTTTTACAGCTTTTTAATTCATTAATTATAGGAAGTTTTATACAACGATTTATATTAAATCGTGGTATGAGAAATCTGTACGAAAGCGTATGTTGCACAACCGTATGTTGTACTTTTTTTAATATTAAAATGTAAAAGTGCCTCAAGTTTGAGCACAATATGATAGAACCGTTATCAATACGTGGGATTTCTTGTTTCAATTTTATATTGAAGATTTCTTTAAGACATTAAAAATCTTCTTATTCGTAGAAATAAGAGAAAGATTTTTTAATTTATTAGCGACAAATGTTTTACACAGTACCACAAATTCGCTTAAAATCATATATTTCAGAATTCTATGTCTACAGCTTCTTAATTTATGAAACAAATAGTACAATCAAAATTGCATTCATGGAATGCCTTCACAAAGAACATGAAAAAACAAAAGTAGAATACGAAATTCAAACAGAATACTCAATTTAACAACGAAACAAAATCTCTTTTTCTTTCGATTATGGCCCATGGATTAGGTAAAACCACGTGTCTACATACACTGTTACCCGTACCACGATTTTCAATCCGCATGCTGGCGCACCGCAAGAATTTTTGAAACGTACAATACCTATTTAGTCGGAGCATTAACCTCTTTTCCCTTAGACTGTCGCATAAAAGCAACATTAGCCATCCGGTGTGAATATCCTGTCTTGAATCGAATATATTTTTTGCTGTCTCGTAGACCTTCAGTAATTATTTTGTTACTTCTATCAGACGCGAAAAGTTGAAAATCGCTGCTATAGCCGTATTGCTGTTGATCTAAATTAACAAGGGCAATATCGAACATCATGAAATTCTTCGGTTCTACAGACAGTGCAGTTATTAATCAAAACCATTAACCGCTTATCTTAAATCACAATCTACTGCTCCAACATTTGTATGTTCATAGATAAAAAGCTGGACGATAACTTCTTCATATTTCAAACTGTATAACGACCACGATAAAACTTACATTGGAAATCAGGCTCGCTTCATTCCCACCATTCAACCTTATCTGTGCTTCTGAGTCATCGTCCCGATCGAATCCACGAAGGCACCATCAATTTTAATCATGCTTTGCAACGAGCATCGATAACAAAATCACCGATACCATGGTGCAATTTCTGCTCTCGATTCATGATTCGTATCCATTCGAATGAGAATTCTTCGAACGCGTAAACCCCATGCGTTTTCATTCATCGCGTTGAATCCGCGTTCGAAAATTGCTCGGCTCGACTCGCAGCAGAGAAACGGACGGATATTAGGCCCCAATAACCTGATTCTCGTCGCTTTATTCTCATCGCGCGTACTCGGACACGTTATTTTTCAGCTCTCCCCAGATCCCCTTGGAAAGCATACCGATCACATGTTGCGCGTCGAGTTGACACGAGTATACTCGCGGTGTTCGTGATCTTTATGGACGAATAATGAAAGTAACGATTATTACCAATAACGAATAAGAAGACATTGTGAAAATAAAACAATTTCAACGAAATTATAGAAATCGTGGAAGCATTCCAAACATGACTACAGACACTTTGTACTTTATTGGGTTTCTCGACTGTCTAATTAAAGGCAAGAAAGATTACTGAATAGTTCGATCCATTCTAAATGCCATTGACCGTACAAGTACATCGTATTGAGATCTAAGAAACTAAACAAAACGAGTGCATAAAATCTCGCATCATGATACCTTATTGTTTTACTTCATTGATCACCTGCTTTCCACGTCAGTGAAAAGTAGGAAAAAATGCATGAAAACGTACTAGAGCGAGAGCGCGAATCGAACAATAAGGATATTAATTAATTCTTCAACGAGTTTCGGAGAAATTCCTGCTAGAATCTTCGCTCCGACCTTTGAAACTGATATAGAACATGTTCCGCAGTGATCAGAGTTAATTAGGCAACTCCAAAGAAGTAAATGTTACTTGCCATTATTTATAGAAATTATAATCGCTCAATCAGATATATTACAAGTTTTTAAGAAATTGCAATCTAAAAATTTAGAACGCTATCGGAAATATTTCTTTTATGCACTCTTTATTGATATTGTAGATATCTACTTGTGAAATTGAAATAAATCTCGCATAATATTTCATTTTATGGGAAGAAACATGTTTCGAATAAAATATGAATGAGCGAAGCATCAAAGACGATCAATTGCGATCGTTGAATATGACAAATCGACGCGATAATGGATTATAAAGAAAGGAATAGTGTACTGTAAAGGTCTGTACATTTAAGTAGATTTGCAATTTATCAATTTATTTCGATCAGATAAACTGAATTGGATCGAACAATTAGTTTCTTGTAGAAGGTTGATGCTTTCTACTTTTTGAACTTGTTACAGTAAAATGTAATAAATAAACGACGGATGTTTGTATAAATTAATATTTTTTTTATCTGTATATCTTATATCTGATATTTTTATACTGTAAATAATCCTCTTTCATTCTAGTCAAATATAAAATAGAATTTAACTTCCGAAACAACTTAATAATATGTGTTGCAATATTGTTTCTGAAATATACAGTGAAAAATCTACCTGTCCAGAGATTGAAAACTTTTGTACACCACAGTATATCATTTATATGAAAATCAACATTAACTCTTAATTAATATCATTGGACTATTAGTACCATAAATAATCTAAAATTAGAATTTTATTTCATTTTATTACTAACCTCTGTCATCGAGAATGTAGAATGCGAAGTAAAATTAAAAATCCTAAATTTTGTTGATCCAGCATGAGCCGTCTATAACCTATCGATACTATGAAGACCAGTGGTGTATCTGAGGATAGATTAATCAGTCTGCGAGGGTCTTAAGAAACCTAACCCAGGCCAAAGGTAGAAATTGTACTTTCGAATGCAATAAATTACCCAGATTACCAGGACGATTTCGCGTGCTCGCGGTGTCGTAGAGCCGTGGCATGTAAGAGATGACAACCGAGTGAAACAGACGGAACACCGAGACACGTCTCACACGCGACAACACCTGTCACGCGTTTTGCGTTTCGTGAGCATGTACGCGATTAACTTCCATCTCTGCTCACGTGTTATTTTCGCTCAAGAAAGTTGACGTTTCTCCTGCGTTTGTGTCGTTCCTAGATGCAACTCATACCCTCGTCCTCACCTGCAGTCATATTGCATCGTCGCAACGTGATTATACTGTCTTCGGAGCTCTAACACCTTGGATTTACTCCTATGTCTCTTAATCTTGCTGCAATCCTTCAATTTATTATATCCCAATCTCGCTTTCGTTTCAACGAAGCAAAAACTCGAGACCGGACTTTTAATGTTTTAAGAAAATCTTTGATTCTCCGTAAAAATTCCTTCTTATTTTTATTAAACTTAAACAAATTTTCGAAGAGTTTTGCAAAGATCGGAAAAAAGTTAAGCTTTGGTTTATTTTATTCGTAATGTAATATGCACTAATACAGTTTCTTTTATAAAATACTTACATATATTATTATTCATTTGCGGCTTCATTGTTGCATTAATGAGAACCCTAATTGAAGAACTTGAATTATGCAAGCACCAGTTGTCGAGAAACTCATTTCCGTTGTATTAAATTCTCATTGCTTGGTTCTTCGTTGTTACAGCGGATAACTGGTAGTAATTTTTGTTCGAAAGTTCCATATATATAGGGTGTGCCTGCAATCACGACGCTACAGCCGGAAAGGGAGTGATTCTGTGTGAAAAAGTAATCGAAAACGTAGAATAGAACCCTTGTGTGATACCTTGTATTCAAAATGACCATGGTAGTCGAGACGACTTTAAATAGAATGAAAAAAGAGATTGAGTTTGATTATGACATAGTTAGGTGCATGCAAGAATATCCACGGTAAATTTTTTTAAACAATAAGATTCATACGAAACAATTTCATTTTATATTTTCGACTTATTTTTTTGGCGTAGAGTTTCTTCCCGGTTGTATTGTAATTTTTGAAACCTGTTTCCCAATTTTGAGATTAAAGATATTACTACAAAACAAATATACTTTTTGAAGTCTGTACTTTACCTATTTATCACTGTACTAGTGTGTTTTATTCTCGAATCACTGTACCGACACCGAAAAGCTTATTTAGAGCAATTATTCTTCCTTTCGTATCAAACAAGAAACTGTAATCAAGTATAATCTTTTCTCCAAAGTAAATAATGTTCCAGTTATAGCAGATTAAATGAGTATAATTTTAATGCCCTTCAAAGACGTTTTCGAACAAGTTTTCCTTTTTCGGAACATTATCTTGGAAAACATGTACGAAATTTATAATTTAGTAGCAATTTCTCATTGTTAGAAAAATTAGAAACTTAAAGTTATTACAGTTCGTGCGTCTTAGCTATGGAAGTTAAACACGAGACGAATACCGCCTACTTTATAAGAAAAATTTAATAAAAACATGCAATACCAATTTGTTTAAGCACATTTATATCTAATGCCATGCTCATTAAATTTACGGTATTAAAGAGAAGAAAGTTTAAAAGATAGGCAGTACAGCGTAATTTTATAAAATGAAATTATAATTGACAAAAGCATTGAATAGATATTATATATATATTTCATAATATTCGGTTGCCACAAAGCTCGTAGTAAATATGTGGTAAATAAATATTCCACGTTATTTGTATTATTTGCTATAGCGCGCCTTTAATATATCTAGAATTTCCATTGCAATCGATTCGCAATTAAATTCATTCTCTAAAAACAGAATACACTAAAATAAAGCAAAAAATCTGCGAGATGTTTGATTATTTTAAAAAGATATCGCAACTCGAAAAAATTGAAACACGTTGCTCAATGCATAGAATCATTACAACATCATCTAACGATAATAATTAATCACAAATTTTCAAACGTTGCATCGTCGAACCCCAACGAAGAAATATATTAGGTTGTCCGAAAAGTTTCTTTCGTTTCATAAGGTGATAATAGATGAACAACAATTTCTGTTTTATATTATTTTATTGAATTAGGCATGATCCATTTCGTTATATTTCTCTTATTATATTCGTGCATAATTCAATAAACTAATATAAAACAAAAAACATTGTGCGTCTAAGGTTGTGCGAAAGGAACTTTTCGGTCAACCTAATAAAAAGATATACGAAATACATATATATATACCAACATTTGACCTTTTCATCTATTTGTTTGCATAGTGTGGCATTGGGACTGGCTTAACAGAAGGCGCCGTCGGAAGCGTCAGTGGTACTGGCAGCGGTGGAAACAGCAGCAGTGGCGGTGGAAACAGCAGCAGTGGCGGTGGAAACAGCAGCAGTGGCGGTGGCATGGATTGCATGCCCCTACGTCCAGGTCCTTTTCACTACCTGATAAACGAGCAGGCGAAGTCCTTGATCGCCCTGCAGGAGCTCCAGAATGAGGTCGGCGCCCTTCTCGAGTTCCGGGACCTCGTCATCGAGACGTTCCCAAACCTCCGGCACAAGATGGCCGCGACGGCATCCGCGGGAGCGTCTGTGACGTCATCGTCCTGCACCCAAAATTCTCACATCCCTTTACCGCTATCCAGTCCATCATCGAGACGAATCAACGAATGGGAGCCCGGTAAGGTTAGGAGACGAGTTCCACGCGAAGGTGCTGAATCTTCGTCGTCTTCGTTGCCGAGGAGTCGCAGTAACTCGCACAGTGGCGGTACGAAGAACAACTGTAGCGCCACGGTCCAGGATTCTGGCTTTAGCACGGAAACATCTTCCAAGGACAGTGCTTCGGCAGCGATAGCACCAAGGCCGAATAGTCCTAGGCCTACTGTTCTCGACGAGGCGGAGGACGAACTGTGGAATCTTCTGGACGTGATCCATCGTAAGGGAATCAGACTCAGAGAAGAGGTAGAATGTTTGCAAGGTCGATTAGAGAGCGTAGCGTCTGAAGATCTAGCATCTACCGATATCTTGGAAGCTGTGAGAAAGGTTACGTGTCTAGAGGATGAAAAGACAACGACAATACCGACCGAAGAGGATAAACAGGACAAAGACAAAGATTCTCAAGTGGTAACGCTGAGGAGGGAGAAGGAGCAACTTCTGGACAAGGTGGCAGAGCTCGAGGCAGAGACGATATCCAGTCGAGCTAGAGCACAGGAACTTCAATCCGAGTTGGCCGCGTTGTCTGCGTTGAAAACTGGTCTCGAGGACCGACTCCGGGCTGGACTGAGCGAAGTATCTGCGGATGTCCTTGCGCCAGGTGCTCAGAGGTTGCAACCCATCGCATCCGCGGCGCCTGTCGTCTCGCCGTCGAAAAGCAATAACGTTAGCAATATTAAAAGCAAGTCTTCGGCATTTGCGTCGATTGCGACGTCCACAAAGGCTCATAAAAGTCGCTTCCGGACAAGGACCATAGAGAAGAACGTTTTGTTGGACGTCACAGCCCATAATGAGGAGCTACGCGACATCGATGTCGAGGCGAGTGTAAATGAAAGGAGAGCACGTCTGGGTGCGTTGGATTCCGTCCTTTTGTCACCTACCAGAGTTGCGCACGTTAAGGACGTCGACTCGAAGAAGATAGCTGCCATTCTGCGAGAAAATTCACCTCTTGAGCTGCAGCGGCATTTAATCACTACTACCGTCCATAATCAGGTAAATAGCTGAGATTTATAAAATTTCATTCTTCCTTCAAAATCTAATTTTCTAGGATTTTAATATAATTTGTAAAGTAAAGGTATTATGGTCGATTTTGAGGTTAACTTTTCCCAGTGGTTGGTTACTTCCATCAAGAATTAACAACATATGAAAAATTCATTAACTTTGTGTTTGAGTGGTAGGCTATGAAATATCAGATATCGTTGTATTGGCAGTAGTTCTTCCAGTATGACAAATCTTACACATATTTAAATGAAAATGTTATAAGGTAAATCGATATTTTGCAGGTCCTACAAAAAAGGTTAGACGAGGTACAAAAAAGTACAGAAACTCTTTCCGAGCGATTAGACAAGGCACGGGAGGAAAACGACGACTTACGTTTCCAGGTAATTTATATAATTACATAACTTTAATTACGTTTATACGATAAATGGTTAATTATGAAAATACGTAAATAAATGAATACTACAATAAGTACATAATATGTGTTCAATATAACACGTTAATATATTACACGATAGTATAACACTTTAATTATAGATAATTGAATATATTTTCCGAAACTTTAGATCACTCGTTTCACTATCTCCACCTGTACCCATAAAAATGTTGACATCTTAATATATATTCCAGCTGGAGGAGAGAAACATCGAATTGGAAGGTACACGAGCGCGCGTTCGCGTACTAGAAAGACTTCAGCAGCGACCACCAACGGAAATAGATCCGGAGGCGGATAGGGATCAGCCAAGGTGCGAGCAGAATGGTCTCGAACCAGGAAGTAGCACAGAGTCGGCTCGCGATCATCATCAAGCCGTCGAGGTGAAACCGTCGCCCCGGCGACGTCCTAGCCGTATACCTTTACCCGGTGCTACGACGAAGGCAGCAGCACCCAGACCACCTAGCCACGGAAGAAACGACAGCAAGGAATCGTTGAAGTCTTTAACAAGGCCACCGCGTGATTCTAGTCGCGACAGTCATTGTGGCAAGTCTTTGTCGAAGGCTCGTGACTCAAATCGAGATTCCCTCGGGAACAAAAGCCTGACCAAGAATAGTAACAACAACAACGGCACCGGCGGTGGAAATAATAACGGGACTGGAAACAGCAAGGAGACAAACAGGGAGTCCCTGAACAGGTCCCTGCCGCGTAACAATTCCAGCCGAGACTCCTTAAACAAATCCTCCTCGCTGTCCCGCGCCCGAGACTCGCTGGAGTCTAACAACCTCGGCACGTCCTCATCCCCGGGGACGACTCCTCCTCGAAGACCGCCCGCCCCTGCACGCCGTTCCTACAGCCTGGCCCGCGCGTCAACATCTGTTGATACCGAGAACGGCAAGGTACGATCCGTAAAGCAATTTTTTTGGAGCAACTGGCTGAAGTCATCGTTATCCAACGGCCCGATGTAGTAGAGAGTCCACCAGTATCCTCTTCTCCAGGACGGCCAGTAGTCACTGTTAGGGATATCTGCTGCTTCTAATTGCGGCCCCCTTCGAACCGAGTCCGTCTCCTACGCCTCTTGGACCTTCTAATTTTCTCCCGTCTCGACACGCTGACTTGTGCTCACCGTAAAACAACAAAAAGACAACCCGGTTAACCAACGACCAAGGGTCATCCACTGTAGCTACTTATAGTCGATTGAATTTATTTGTTTCATCGGTTATACAGCTGACTCGCTAATCTTTACTATTCTCTATTCACCCCTTACGCCATCCGTGTACCAATGTATAACCAATCTTTCTCAATCAAACGCTGATTCTACTTCTAATCATCGCGTCACACTCACTAAACGTTCTTTAATCTCACTATCGGTCCTATCTTTCGTCGTTCTCTTCGCCGCGGTCCACGCTTTCCTCCGCGACAGCACTCGTCCTTAACGTGCGTTAACTCTTATCTATCAAGATGTGGAATCGTTTCCGATCTAATCATCCTATATGACACACTCGATCATTCCTGAAAACGTTATTGAAACTCTGACGTATACAGAGACTCTCGACCGACACTTGTCTTAATTACGACGAATCGCCCGACGATCCACAACCAAAATGTCTGATCTGGAGCGCAGGCGAGCGTGCGTTCGAGCCCGTCCCCGGCGGTCCAATACAGAAAATGGCCCCTTCTCGCGTGCCGCCGGTTTTTCTCGTAAGTTATGCTTCTTTTATTATCATTTGCTTCGACGCTTCTTCCTGGATGTGGTGAGCTATGAGCCTGTTTTTATCCTCATCTCCCTATTTTCTCGTCTCGTCAAGTAGTACACACATTTGTAGTTGTCCTCTCTTTTTTTTATTTTTTATTTATTTATTATTTTCACTTTAGTTCTTGGCATGCGCACGCACCCGTAGTGAGCCTCCCTTCAATCTCCATCTAAATTAGTTGAATTGGTTCTCACGGTATCAGCCATACATTATATTACTTTCCTTGTTTTATTTCAGTGAAGAAAAAGTAGCAGCACTTGCGACGCGCGACCTTAACATACGTTCGTACTTAAAAGACATTAGTTGCATTTCTACGTATGGGAGGATTTGAGTAATCGAATGTTATGAAATTGCATAAGGTATTATAACTTGATGATAACTCAGATTGGGAATACCCATATAATTAAACTTTAATCTGTAATCTTAGCCCTTATGTCACTTGACGTCTCAGTTTCTCACACATTTCATTTGGGGATTCAGCTGATTTGCTATACTTTCAATATACTGATTCATTGAATACTTAAACACCACCCCATTGAACACATCTTCCTACATAAAATATTGATTATGATCTGATTTCCTTTTTCTTACCGACCCCATAGTAGTATTAGTTATGTTTTGCAACAAAAAGATGCATGCAAATTGATATAATGTACTTTGTCGAATTTTGTGACTCGAATAATTGAAAACAAATTAAGGTGAAACGATTAATGTTTAATGTAAGCAAAATCTACAATATCCTTATAGTAATAAATCATAAAATTCGACAGATAATTTTATCGGAAAGCGAATGTCGGGGATAATTTGGCTCTTCGACCATCCTGACGTCGATATCTCCGTCTATACACCACTTTGTCGTAAGATTACATTTATTGCAGTTATGAATTCAAAAAGAAACGGGCAATTTATTTCAGCACGCACGTCGAACACGATATTACCGTAAATTTTCACGCCGCGCTAGCGAAGATTCCCTCGTTTTGAATGTCCATTAATCTTTCAGTTTGTTTGCTCTTTCATTTGCTCAAGTTTGATCTTATTTGCTAGCGTTGCTTGTATGCGGATATAGCCTCGAGAGCCATGACGTGGCTCGCAGATTCGTACTTATAATGATTGATGTAAAGGAAAATGAATCGACCACACGCTTACCTGCTTGGCCTTGCGGTTCATTGTCCACCTCACGTCCAGTGCTACGTGATACTGCGAATTAAATACTAATTTACAATCTCGTCGTTTTTCATTGCACTCTTTAAAGTGCGATCGGTCTTCTCGATATTTGCAGTGACGATCGTATGTTCGATTCAATTGTGCATTGGTAAGTTGCTCATGCGGACAAAGTTAATTCAAGAACAGTTTAGATTAGAGTAAAAATATTTTTAATTTTAATAATTTAATATTTTAATTGCCTTTCCTTTTTATCAGGAGATTTTTAAAAGAAATTTTAGGAGAAAAATATTTATATGATATAATTGCTAATAAAGATAGAAGGAATAAGATTTATCGATAAATAATGTTTGAAGTAACAAATAAGAAACATAATGATCTACTATTATTTGATGCAACAATTCAATATTATAAGAGAAAGTAAGAATTTGCACAGTATTCTATGCTTTATGTATTTTTCATGTTTTTTATTTTTATACTGTTTTATGCTTTTTACACTTCCTTTAAATTGAATTTCTGCACATCAAATTTATATTTACTTTATTATGCCTTATACAGTGAGATTTTAAATCTATTTCTTCTCCTTTCCATATTTAGACAAAGTAATAGACAAAGTAACTGGCTTGTATTTCCTTGTTATTAGAAATTGAACAGAGCTAATCTCATAAAAAATTCAAATTTTATTTGCGCTATAATCGCAAATTAGGCATAAACTTAATTATTAAAACAGTTTCTTTAATTATTCTAATTAAATCATGTGAAATTACATATACTCACATAGAATTTCTCAAGACTCTTTCTCAATAATAATTAGAAAGTGGTAAATCTGAAACCACTCATTATTAGTTTATATTAAAATTACTAATAACGTGTTGCAATTATCAGTTACATTTTATAGGAGCATATGGTTATACAAACTATATCAAATCTTTTCATCGAACTTTCTCAAACGTCTAATTTAACAAATATGTAGTATACCTCTGAGAGATACCTTCCGAACTTTCGATCGTCACTGCAGATATCTGTATCGGACTTCAGACATTCAGAAACATTCAAAAGTGGTTCAGAAAACTTCCGTTTATCTCGTACGCACACCGCATTCTCATATATTAGCGACACTTTCGATAGTCATCATTAGTATGTATCATGTAAAATACCAGAGACGGTATAAGAGCACTGATCATTGTGGGATTTTGTTGTGTATTTTGCCTCAGAGGAATTGAAACGCAGTGAAATACAAGCTACGTGCAAATCTTGAAAAATTGAGTTTTCGTTCGCAGGTAGAAGTAAGTGGAACAAAAATCAGTAATAAGCATTGATGTTTTTCAGAGTTGCACCGAACCACCGAGTTCTTGGTGCTCAACAAACGGCAGCTTCCGGCACAGCGATTCCTCTTTGTATCCGGACTCCTTAAATCAAGAGACTTCGTCGGTGACCGGTACGACCAAAGTGGAATTTATCATTGGTTCGCCAATCAGACGTTTTCGGCAGAGTTCTGTCTGGCCCCATCGTTATTTCGATAGCATAGATTCAGCGGCTATGTTGCCAGAAAGCCTGTTATCAGACGAGTTTTCTCTTCGTCGTGGCGAAGGACTTGCTGAATGCGATTCCCTCGAGTGTCATCCAATCTCGAATGACAGCTAAGTCGGGAAGTTCGTCGTTTGTCAACTTGTCAATAAAAATACTTAAAGAATCTTGGTGGGTAGGCTCGTTTAATTGATAGAAAGAAAGACATTTGAAGATAGAGAAAGATATATTCTGCGCTTGAATAAGAAACTCAATAGTAACGAGTTTAAATTAATCTGAGTATTATGTAGCTTAACGATTAAGAAAGTTCAAATTAGACTTCAAGTGCTGAAGATTATTTCGATTGTTACAAATCTATAACATTGATTTTATCTTACAAGTACATATTTCTATTTTCTATGTCTATTGTGATCAGCAAAGTTTCTGAAGTATTGTTTAATTTGTGTATAGAATTTTATATAATTTCTTCTCAAAGTTGCAGTTTATTATATTCTATTACCTTTGTTTTAAGCGAAAGACAAATCTGACAAGAAAAACAAATTTTTTGCCAAGAAAATAATGTTGTAGATCATGAACTGCGAGCTTAAAGCATCAAGATTCTTTAATATACAGTGAAATTGACGATCATAGACTATTTTTATAGAAGCTGATTGCTCCATTTGTCATCTCATTCTATTCATTGTTCCACTTTCACTTCACATTTTCGGTACGTTTTTGTGATTTTCATGTGCAGTTTATGAATCAGACTTTATTTCAAACACTATGGAATTCTATTAATAACTGACATGAAATTGATTGATTTCTAATTCGTGTATGACAATTATATACGTTTACACAAAGAGATTGAGAATTACGTATGGCATATACACCGATGTGTGTTCATTTGCAGTGTCGAATGGAAGATATATTGATATATCAAATTTTCGGTCCAAATTTTCTTATTTGTTGAAAGTGCAACATTCTAAATATGTATGTATTTTTTAATAGTCCTGTGAAAAGAATCATGGCGACAGACGATAATGATTGAAAATTATCGTCAATTTAATTTCTTATTTTATACATGCGAACAACTTTATGAAATCAATTTAAACAGTTGAATAGACTAATCGGAGAATGTGAGCCAAAATAATTTTATCAATCGATAATCGATCGAATAATATGAAATAATATAATTTAAAAAAATGACATTTTTTCTATAAACTTTGGTCAAATTAAACCAAAGTTACCTTTTTCACATTTTAAAAATTAATACATACATTTATACATTTTCATTGTTTACCAACTTTGAATTACATGTAACATATTATAACAAGTTGCTAGTATATATAAATTAATGCGAAATGTACGACACATTCAATGGAGGATATGGTTGTTCTTGAGTATCGTTAGACAACGAGTGAAAATCTTGAAATATATTATAAATGGATTTTCACTGTATCCATGGTATATTTAAAAGATATCTTCAATTTCAAATACTGCAACATCATTAATTGTGACGCAAGAAAGAAAGAACTATTTTTATTATTGCGTTTGTTAATTGTCCAATAAGTATTCAGTTAATTCTGACATTTTTTTATTGATAGAAGGTTGAAGTATTTTGAGAAATATAATTTGTATTTTAATAGGGTCCACTTCAAAAGATTTTTATAAATCGGTGAATTGCATTTTTTCATATCATATACTGCATTAAGCAGTTGTGCATACTTAGGCAACCAACTTCAAGAATAAGTTTGTTCGACAAACTTTTAATTACTTGATAAACCAGTCCATTAGAGAACAAGTTTTTTGTTATTTTCATGTAATCATTGATGGACTTTTTGAAATGTATACATCAGTGCATTTTAGATTTACATCTTTATACCTTAAGACTGTATCCTTATCTGCTGCTACAAAATTGCTCTTGTTATTGTCGAATCATCTCTTGTATAGAATTATAAATGACGTGATGGAAATGTTTTCGATATTTATATGCTTTCTATTTACACCGAATTGATTCTATTAGTCTTTTCATGCGAGACATTACTTTCCTCTTTATCAAAATTATCCCTGTAAATTTATCGAAAAATATTCTATTTTTTCAAAATAACAGTTATAATATTTTTACTTGCTGTATTACAATTTTTGCAATATAATATGTTTAAACTTTCGATAGAGGAAATAAATAAGAACAAAATATTCGTAAAATAAACAGTAATGGGACAATGAATCGAAGTGTTTGTCGTTTGTTATTTTACTAAAAATTTTGTTTTAAATAATTTTCTCCATCATGAGTCTAAAATTACAAATATATTTGCTATTAATTTATAAATATTCAATTCTTTTTATTGATATTGATGAAAATTTTGTATCATTTTATGAAACGTATTATAATATTAATTATAAAGTAGAGGTAAAAATATCACTCTGTTATCTTGTCATTTCAAAGTCATAATAATTTGTTGATAAAATATTGTTTACTTCAATATTTGAAATAATAGAAAATTATAAATTAATTATTTCTCGCATTGTATGTAAGTAGGCATGAAAAGATTAATAATAATCGAACACAAATGATATTACGATCATTAACACATTCCATGCTGCAAATTCGACAGTTTCGTATTCCATATAGCATTTGTACCTTTCATTTAAACTTGCGTTGTGATTAATGTAATTTATTTATTGTGTGCGTGTGAAATGTCCTACAATCGCGCAGATTTTCATATACATAGAGAAGAGAATATCTTCATATGTAAAGAAGAAAATTCATAAGGACACCCTTTTGAAAACCGCGATTCTTGAGTCTCTAGAAATTCTTTCTTGGAAATTCTGGAAGGGAAAAAATGAAGAAGCACAGAAAGAAGCCTGGTCGAGTGTGCGAATTGATTGTATAGAAGCTTTTCATAGGAACACACATATCGGGTGAGATAGTGTGAAAATGTATCTTTGACAATATCCTTGGTCACCGCAATATAAATATTCATAAATTTTAGAACTTAACTAACTATCAAACTTTCCTCTAATCGAGTCGTGTAGAAATTTCTCAATGATTGTTGCGTTTAAGTGTTTGTTTGGGGCATTTTTCAGTATTCGAAGAATTCTTATCCTTTGTTCAAATGACCTTTTTTTATTCAAAATTATTATAATTATTCAAGCTTAACAATATTTAAAAATATTCTCATATTATTTTTATTTATTTAAAGTTGTACAAAAATGGACATGTTACTTTTCTCCTGAACCGAACTGTTAATTATATTGAATATTTAAATTATATATAAGTATTCAAAATATAATTATAAAAACAAATTAAATTATATCTAGAATTATCCAAACTATATTCAATGTCGCTATCGTATTTAGTTTTTCTCAAACTATACTAGTAATTAGATTTACTACATGCCCTTCGAACTCAAGATGAGGCGTTGCATTTATTCTTTGTGTGTGTGTGTGTGTGTGTTGAGTGTGGAATCTAGTTTCAAGAGTATTCTTGAATAATCTTTTCTTTGAATTGTCTTTCCTTGATTCTCTGTTTTTCCAGCAGTAAACGCATTCATTCCGCTCCTTTTTTCTCTCCCTGTTTTAGTATTTCTTTTACTGTTCCTTTAACTGTGTTACTTTCACCTTTTTACATTCATGCAGCATATGTTCCAGTGACTTCTTCCTTCTTCACTACATACATATTTCCTCTTTCTCCGTTTGCACATCTAAACCTGGCAGTATGCTTTGATCTTTACCTTCGTAGTGCTCATTTAAATATTTCATTCTTTAGTTATCTCTAAATTCCTTATAATACGTGTTATATCTGCTTTCTACTATTCCACTATATTACCATTGTAACTGCTCTGTCCTGTTCATTTGCGCTGGGGCTTCAACAAGATCTTTCTCTCTTCTTTTTCCATTTGCACTTCTTTAGTACCTGTCATTTTCTGTCTGTGGTATGTGTCTCTAATTTCTTCCCAGTTCGACTTCTTATCTTCTTCCTTCGTATCTATTTCCCCTCAAGATTCTTGTAATATTTTATACTTATTTAACCATTTGGTTTTCTCTCGCATCTTATTGCTCTTTTCCCTGCCTCTATCCTTACTTTATTCTATCCATTCGTTTTGGTTTCTTCGAGGACTAAACATTAGAAACGATGGGATGAAGTCCAGAGCCATTATCCACCTAATATATTTCTCTCATATATTCTCTATTCATGCTTTGCTTCCTTCCAGCCTCGTAATTCTGCAGCGTACAGCAAAATACTTTTAATCATACTCCTAAAAGTTCTCATTCTCCTTTCAATTTCCTCAAAATACGATTACATCAAAAAGAGAATTCTTTTTCTTCGAAATTTTTCGAATCTTCAAATGTCCCAGATATTCTCACTTAAAAATATACACGTTTAATAAGAACAAGAAAAGAAGAAATAAACGAATAACTGCGTGTTGAAAAAGCGAGAAAAGAGAACGTCAAAGAGAAGCACGTCGTTTTTACTATAAAAAGAGAAGCATATTCGCTGTCGTGAGGTAGACTGATAGGTCAACGGACCTAGAATTAGTCGGATCGTATGACTTGAATGTAACGACTCGGTAAGAAACACTACGTACCACACAGTTCCTTGCTTCAACCAATTTCGTTATTTATAAAGAGTAAGGGAAAAAGGGTTAGCGACCGTCAAGACATCGAGCATTCGTGCGTTTAATCACAGTGATCCTAGTTATTACAGCGGACGTTAACTGTATGAAGAAAGAGAGAGAGAGAGAGAGAGAGAGAGAAGAAAAAATAATTAAAAGAAGAAACATGTGATTAACTTTTAACTGAACTCACATAGGACTGACGGACTTTACTTATATTATTGTTTTAGTGCCTAACTATTTTTACGCAAATAGTAAAGGAGAGATTGTGCGAATGTGCGAGCGTGTAACAAAGAGTAAAAGAGAGAATGAAAGGAAGAATGAAAAACCAAAACCGAAGCCGTGTGATTTGCGAATGAGTTTCCGTTTTTTAGCTGCTACCTTTGTGTCGCGAGACGAAAACGCATAAATGCGAATAAAGAAAGAGAAACGAAGGTCGATAAATGCTCAGATACCAATTCTGCACATTCGTATATGTACAGTTGGCGGACTAATTTAGTGTGCCGACTGGAGGCTATTATTTTTATACCTTAATTGACGACTGTGAGAACGAGAGCGATGAGAGTGTCGAGCAGACTGCGCCAACCTTAGCAGCTTCCTTTTTTCTCGATGATAGTACCTTCATCGTCGTTGTATTATAATTGATTACTAGATTTATTATCGGGTTCGTGCCACCGTGCTTCGGCTCACTGACTAAACGATGGTTTTATTATCGATACCACACCCGACACAATTTGTATATGTATATACGTATTACGGCATCGTGAATTATTTAAAGAAAGTTAGTTTAAATGTACAGATGAATCTGTGTAACGATATCTGCGATAATGTGATCCGATTAATAAATACGATATTACGTAGCGAATGTAGTTTTTCGTTACCTGCTCTAGAAAAGATATATCTCTTGTTATGTATATCCATTGATTTGTTTCTGATAATTTTACTTCGCCATAGTCTTTTTTAATGACTTAAATAATATTGTCGTTATTTGTTTCCAAGCCCTTTAAGTATTCTGTTACTATCGTGAAATAATTACGCGGTATTTCTTCAATTATGAATTTCTTAATTCTTCCTTAGTGAAGAATTCTTCTTTTTTAGCCAAATACTGCGCTTGTTATTTACTTGTGATCTTTTAACGCTGACAGAACACTCCTAATTTTTCAAATTTTATTTTCTTCAAGGAAAATAAATGTATAAGTGTATATTTATTTATTATCATAAACTCGAATAATGAATTTTTAATCTTATATTAGGTGGTATTTTTAGTTCTCTATAAAGTTTCTGCAAGTTGCAGAAGTTTTAATTTTGTTCGAATAGCCATCGATATTTGCTTACAGCAAAATAATGTTAACTATATTCAGGTTGTATATCTATTACATATGAATATTTATTGAGGACAATTTACTTATTATCCGTCAAGTAATTAGGTAAGTTGTTCTAAAAATTGAACAAAATTAAAATTTCCATGATGTGTACAATATTTTATACGCGCGTTTACGTATTTTATCTCACTTCGTAATTTAATTTCAATTTTATTCAACCCTACGGTCTATGATAGGTTAAAAAACATTTACCTTTAGCCAATTGTATTTTCTGCGAAGGAAAGGAGTAACGATAATTTAAAAAGAAATATGTTCCCTCGTTAGTCACAATTTTATTTCTAATAGTACGCAATTAATATTACTTTCGAAATGACAGAAATATCTAACTATCTCACGTATGCCCCTTGCCCTCCTCTAAGACGTTTTGTCTTATCTAAATCCTTTGTACAGCACATAAATTTACAAAAATAGAAGAGGATAAATTTGCTTTACACGGAAATCAAGTTAACAGTACACAGGAATTTCTCGTAAGGAAATTTTTTCCGTCTTACATCTGGTCAACGAAGGACGCAACAATTACTGAACTGTGGACGTTTTATGCATTTATAGGCAATTTAAAGCTATTGTGCTAGAAGATACAGACAGTAATTAGAAATGTTGATATTCCACAGCTAGCAAGGAAACAGACAATAGATAATGAACTTCAGCTTTCACGTTCAAGAAGAGCTATTGCGCAATATATGCTACATTATACATTTTCATATTGCGATAAAGAAGCTAGTTAGAAGATCGTGATGGGTCAAGAAACAGAAGTCAGTTATTGTCTGGTAGTGTACGAGGTCGTCGATTGAAATTCAACTGCCTTCGCGTGTCATCGTTGGAAGTCCAGCAACGAAACTTCCGGATATTTCAACGAAGAAAAAAGAAGGGGAAGGACCTTGCAGAGTTCTACGGAACTCGTGATATGGCCGACAAGTGAGGTTAACCCAGACCCGCTTTGAAATGTTCTTTATTTGTCCTCCTCGTTGCTTGTCGATGACACAGGTTTGCAGAAGCGAAACGCGTGGACAATGCGAATCAGGACGAACACCAGGGAGAAGATTACGATCCTTTCGCGCATCGTCCGCCGGGACCGCTGACTTCGTAGGAATTGTTACTTCATTTACTTCTTTATTTCTTTTCTCTAAAAACTTAAAATTCCAAATTTAATTCTGATGTTATCATTAATGGTAATATTCGCGATTTATAAGAAAAAATGGAATAAGAATATATATTGTGTAGATTAGTATTTTTAATCTTTATTAGGTTTATCAGAAGTTTCCTTCATTTCGTATTGTCGCGTTTGTGTTTTATTTTTTTCAAACAAAAGTGATGTTTCATAGAAGTTTTATTGAATTTATAGATTCCGAGTAATCCAGTGGATCATAGAATCTTTCGGTTTGAAATTATTTGAATGCAGCGTAGAAACTATAATATGCACTTCGTTTTTCTATTTGATCATTAATCTTTCATGATAGTCGTAATTTTTAATTATGTGAAACGAAAGGAAGTCAAAGATTTTTTTTTTGGTTTAAAAATTGAACTGTCAAAACATTTTAGACAAATATAGACTAATAATTGGGATTTAGTAGATCTTCTATATTATAGTTGAATGTAGTACTTAAAAATATATAAACGATCGATAATATATATCATCCTATCGAATCTTTCCTAGTGAAAAGTTCAAGTTCTTTTTATTATATAACTGATCTTTAACTTTTTTAGAGTAAATAATTGAAATTAGTGCCGTAGTTGAGTTTACATAAACGAAACGGAATTATAGTCCGAGTAGAGATTGGCAAGAAAAAGTTTATTTCTTTTCCCACTAACTTCTTGCCGTTCCAAGAACGAATTGTATATTGTAAAATGAAAAATGCGTTCACGTAATAAACAAAAACGTGCATAACGAATAAATGAATTAAATCGGTGAATTGCAGAACATTACAAATCCAAAAGCTATATCCTTCAGATATTTTACGAAATAGTTTTATCTTTAATATCATTGATTTCGTAATTTAACAAAATTAGTTTTGCTAACCCAATTTAAACACAATTGTGTTAATTCCGACGAACATTCATTCACGACTATGGTTGAAATCATCTCATAAATTTTAGATAATCGAAATAAAATTATTTTGGACTTGTACTGTTTTCCAATTCGACGATTTAATTAATTTCAAATAATTCCATTGAAATTTTAAAAACTCTTTCAGAGATTTTGCCACATTCATGCATCTGTGTAAAGGTTCGATTGGCAATGGTGTGCTTTTCTTGCCAAATGGGTTCCGAAGAGCTGGCTACGCGATGTCAGTGATTTGCAGCGTCGTTATTGGCCTATTGTGCACTCATACCGTGGTGGTACTGGTAAGTACTTAACTTGGGTATAACAGGACAAGTTAGCAAAGAGAATGAAAGTAGAGAGACTTTTGTAATAATTAGCTAACCGAAACGATCACGTAAGGCGTTGTATAATCATATGAAAATGATTAAAGGTGCGATGAAGCAGGCAGAGTTAGAAGTAGGGCAGAATTATTCTTATTATTTGGTTAAATGTTTTCTGGTGAAAGTTGAGTATAGAGAACATATGCAGAACAAATCACATTCCTTTCAATTTAGCGTTTTTAAATCTATTACAATCAGGCGTGAATGAATTTCTTAACCAGTTTCTTATTTTTATCGAAGAAAGCATATTATATCAAGATTAAATAGATCACTTTCAAGTAATTTTTCACACTAATTGATATATTCAAATATAATGATAAATAGAAAACAATAGTTGAGTAAACAATTTATGTTATATTACAATATGGCAGTTCTCAGAATTGTTCTCATTTCAATTATCCTCGAATATGAATTGTAGGAGCCTATACATGTGAAAATTTTTCACATATTTGACATAGAATTAGAAATTGTTTAAGAAATTATCTAAAAAAACAGTTTTATGCAAACAACAAATAAAATAAACAATTGTTTTTTATTTGATATCGAACTAAAGAATTAATTTAGAGAAAAGTCACATAACATGCAATTATTTCAAGATAATTATTGACCAAATAAGATGACATGTTATTTAAATCATTTTCCATAACTTTAAATAATAAAATGTCAATGATTACAATTCTAGAATATTACATATATTTTATGATGGAAGAAATATTAATGATATCATGAAAGTTTTTATTTATCTACGATATACAATGAGATATTTAATTTGGGAATGTGTGATCTTAATCGTAAATAAACAATATTAATAGTACTGATAAAGAAGAGGAGGACAGTTTTCAATACAAATATATATATTTGTATAAAGAACTTAATTACTTAATGCGTTATTGATTTCATCTTGTACCTTTTAAAAAATGCTTATTAAGTTTATAGAACCAATAATCTTCAAATCGAACTAATTTTCTATCTAAGGGAAATATTACAAGAATGACCAATCTCTAGTATATCGTATCGTTTTAAACAAATACGTCATCGATATGTTTTTTTCATAGAGAATTTCTAAATTTCCTAAATATCAATGATCATACTCTATAAGCACTTTATTACCGCTTATAATCTATGAAGTACATCTCTTAATCCAAATCTAATGTGCAAAATGTTTCGTTTATTGTAAACATCTTAATTTGCTGTGATTCTCGAATTTTTATGACCGGTCTTACCATTTGTCTTGATGAGCAAATTGATTTTTAATGTTCCGAGAAACACTCTACCATACATTTATAACCACGCATATCAATAAAACAATTCTCATATACTTTCCTCCAATTCAAGAAACTCGATAAGAATAAGGAGTATAATTGGATCTAAAGTGATTAAAAGAATGCCGCGAAGTCAAGTGTCTTAATCAACCTCACCGATATAAAACAATGTACCAAATTAGAGTTGTTTAGTTCGGAAAGAAGGACGTTACGATTCATTCATTTCTATTTCAGAATATTTTTTTATTATTCTGTAACTATAGTTAACAAATAATTAATAGATCTTAGATACGTATAATACTCGACTTTCAAATAATATAGGATGAAAAAATCACAGGAATTATTCTATTTCTACCCAAAATATTTGTTTTAAAGGAAATATACACATTTTTTGCAAAGTGACAAAAATATTAGGGTACGTACAAAATGAATGAGACACAAGTATAAGCAAATGCCAAAGGAAGAAACAAATCTTGGAGAAACATAGTGTCTATTGTACCAAACCAATCGTTAAAGTAATAACTGTGGAACACAAACGTTCGTAATTTTTACGACTGAAGGTCTTCATTTATTGCAAATGATATGTCATTACCGATTATTATAGCTACGGATGTAATATTTCGTTTTTTTCGTGATCAAAGCCCTCTTATGCAATAATATGCCAATAATGATATTAGTGAATCGATAAGTTAAAGTTTGTCGGTCATACACACATTTATTTCTATATCTACTTTACGATTTTACAATTTTGTAAATTTTCCCTATCAAATAGAATAATGAAATTGCTCGTAATTTCGAAAATTTACTTCTTATGCTTTCGTTGTTCTTTCATTATCAATCTTGTTTCGATTGTAAAAGAGAATATTAGTACTAATTACTCCCATTTATTTAAAACTTACGTTCCATTAATAATATCAGTTAAATTGTGCAAGAAAATCTTGACATGTCATTGAAATTGAACAATTGAAAAGTAAAAAAAGACTGGTAATGTTACAAAATTACGAGTATTACCAAATTTATAGAAATAAACGTATAGACAATTGACAAATAAACCTCTAGAGATAAGTAATTATTTTTTGGAAAGTTGATCTGTAATTATATATATTATAATACAATCGAGAAATTTATAAGAATTAGATGCAGCTTTTAAAAACTTAATTGATTCGTTCTATCACTAAAGTATTCAAAAATACATTGTTTCATCTACAAAGGCACCGAAATTAGTTTTCAAAATATCAGATCCAATTACCGCCGAGTACACGTGAAAACATCACGCGAAAAAGGACAATATTTGGAAAGTGGTATCGTGAAAAATTACACGGTTTCCCGTATTCAAATATTTCCCCTTGGAAAGATCGTGCCTTGTTTACAAAGCGTCGGTCGCCATGGAAATCGCTTCACGACGCGGAATCGCAGCTGAAAACGAGTTCTCTGAACGCAGGTGCGATGCGCTCAGGTGTTGTGCAGACGCAATCGCATACCGATGTTGGATTTCGCGAAAACGGCGGAGGTGTCCTTTCAAACTGGTCCAGAAGAGATTCGAAAGTATGGGAAAACGTTTGGCATCGCGACCAACCTGATCGTTTGTTTCGTGCATTTTCAGGCCGCAGTGATATACATCCTTTATGTCTCCACTTCGTTTCAGCAAGTGAGGATCGAGTCGTAAGGAGCATTTCCATTTACGAAGATTGAGGTCGATGGGTCGTTTCTTTTCATCATCGACGAATCGAATATGCTGATTGTTTCCTGCTTCTTATGGTCGTTGAGTTTGATCGTTGATGTTCGACTTATTAAGTTTTCTTGTGACATATTCAGACACAAAAGTCTATGTACACTCGGCGAGTTTCGTGCATCTAACTTATCCGAAGAAACAAATTAAAGATGCACTTTATATATGATACAGTTATGTATCGTCGAAAGATGACTTTGTATTCGCTTAATGTATTAATATATTTCATAGGAGGAATTTAAAATATTACGAGTATTTAGCTTTAGTCATGGCAACAATCTTGGAAAAATATTACATCGGAAATTATGTAACCTCCGATTTTATCAAGGTCAATTATGTTAAAAGTAAGAGGTATAAACGTGTAGACTTTTGCGACTGAATGCACATTTTAGTGGCCAACGTGATTATTTAAACATTTATGAAAGTTTCTTATAGATAGATGTTTGTGAAATGAAATCTTTTGGAATTTCATTGGAGCTGTAACGAAACACGATTACCATAATTGTATTACTAATGTTTGAAATAAATGTGACATCCATATGAATGGTAGAAAACATATATATGATTATAAACTTCGCAGGAGTCGCAAAATATTTAAATAGTTCTGCATTACATTAATAAACCAGAATATTTACTGAGACTGTCTTTAGCAGTAATTATGTCTATGATCTGTCGTGTTTCTAGTATATAACTTGCAAATTCTGTATGCAGTTTCATTAGTAATTTCTGTATTATTCATTCTCTATTTATTATTTTCGAATGTTACAGTGCAAAGAAATGAACAAAATTTGAAGAATATCAGGCAGAACTCCTTGCTTTAACGACTTAGCCTTGCTTTTTCATTGAATGTTTCTTATTTCTTTCGATTCGCCGATGCATATCGAAAGAACGACCCTGCGATCACAGTCATTTTTATTAGATTTACAGAATCATAAAATCTTTTTCGAATACATAAAAATTTTCACTTAATACTTTCAGCTATACATTTTCTTCTCGTAAATCATCCATTTGAATTCTATCATTCAAACAGTTTAATATGTTATATAATTAAAGTTTGTAGCGATGACACAGCTTTTAGTTGTGATTTTTCTTTTCAAAATTTACAGCATTGAGAAATTAGAGAAAATTAAATTATTACGAAATTACGAAAGATTAAATTATTATCAAAATAAATATTATTTTTTGTAATGTACAATTGGAATTGGAGAAGTATAGAAGAGTGTTACTTCTTTTCTGATTGATACACTTCTAAGTCTAATTGATCCTCACAAGTATTAAGATACTTACTGCAAAATAAGGCAAACCTGGTAAATTATTAGCAAATTACTAAACCTCGTTTGAAACTGCTGCAGAGCACTCATATATTCAATATAATACTAGATAGAATTGCACGGTAGAATCAAACGATATTTTTGTTTAGTCTATTACATCACTTACTCTATTATTGTTTTAATCAATTTCGACATTCGTGTTATTAAGTTTTTGATTACGTTTGTATCAGATATTCTATTATGCTTTACATGCTGTTATTTAATCACATACTCTGTAAACGATCCCATAAATCAAACGTTTGAGTTGTGTATCTAATTCATCTTAAATTCTCTCAGTGAAGTTTAGATAGAGAATTGTATGAGCACCATCGTATAATTGTCAAATTTGTTTCCTCTCGATAATTTTTATAAATAGCTTTCGCAATTCTCTATTACGCGTCTTAAATTCTTATCTTATATAAGTACGGAGTTCTATTGGACTAATTAGTTTCTCAATTGTTTAGATCAATTATCATTTGCTGTATGAGATCAGCAGGTGTCGTAATATTTATGAGCAAATAGGCGATTAGATTTCATCATAATTTTTTATCTTCGAAAATATAATGTAAATAACACTTACCATGAATCTATGAAATAATTTTAGTCAATGACCTATCGAGATCAAAATATAGAGAATCATCTGTATAACAATTTGTTTTAGGATTAGATTATCATTATAATGTCTGTATATCATTATAGTGTATAAATCAATATAATATATACAATTTCCTGTAAAAATATCGCTTTACATTCTCGACATGGTTTTCACGTAGATTTATTTTCTTTCATATTGTATCACCAGTTGGCAGTACTCTATGTTAGTAAATTTCAAATGAAATTCATATAAAAAATTAAACTCTGCTTATATAACTTAATGATAGTTGAATACATATAAGCATAAATTAAGCATAAGTTAAAGCATAAATATCTACTATTGTTATTTAGCTATTTATATTTTAAAAGTACTTCAAAAATTCTCAACTTGCCATTAATTTATTTAAGTACTGAGGTAACTGATTGACAATCTTAAATTTAATATTTACCTTCGACGTTTTCACTCTATCATTATGCACAAGCTTGTAAAAATAAATGCTTTACACACACCTTAAGTCCTTTTGTGCAAATAGAGTCTTTATGTGGAAGATAACTGCGATACTTTAGTGTGATCTTTTGTTTTTCACCAGTTATATAAACATTAACATAGCTCGTATTTCTTGTATTGTAATTATTCGCGAATCAGAAGTTCACTACGTAATGAAACATTAATGTAGAATCTCTTCTTCTATACCGAAAAATCTTATTAATTGATCACCTAACGCACATATCTGTGATATAGACATAAAAACGATCTGATTGCTTTAGTCATTGATCTTTATGGATTCAAGCACTAAATCATCATTGCCCTAGATCATTTATATTAGAAAAGATATATGAAAGATGTGCATCTTCATTCGTTAGTAGTCTTTTAATGTAGAAGGTCCATTCATTTTTCATTACTAAATAAAAAGAAAGATTTATACATTAAGAGCTTAAGCAATTCGTATGATATACCCGAACAATTCATCTCTCGAAGATGATCACATATTCTGAACCTATTCATCATATGTTGCATATTTTATCTGATCGATCATTCATATTATCTTACATTCGTACAACGTATATACGCGTATATACCTCAGAAAAGTACGAACTACCATCCTTTCTCCATTCGTTTAGATGTTCTTACAACACATCCAATGCACGTTATTTATCATATCATTGCGATTACATTCGTACGAGTTTAACAACCACACGAAATTCATTATAACTTACGTTTTATACAATTGCAAAATTATTCATTGCCGAAGAGATTATTAATTACTAAAAAAATTATTTATTTTCAGCTAATTGAATTTTTCTTCGACGTTAAAATGGATGATCGGATCTACATACTAGCATTGTTTCCCTTCGTCTGTCTATTGAGTTTCATTCCCAACTTGAAGTATCTAACACCATTTTCCGTGGTCGGTGCTCTGTTTATGTTAATTGGCATTTCTGTTACCCTGTACTACTTCTTCGAAGATTTGCCAGATCCTGCAAGATTGGAAGCTTTTACGCAAGCTTTGCAAGTTCCGATGTATTGCAGTCTGTTCCTGTACGCTCTTCATAATGTGACCTTGTGCCTACCACTGGAGAACTCGATGAAGAATCCGAAGCACTTGCCGCGATTGATAACATGCAACATGTTGCTTAATACCTGCTTGTACACGATGTTCGGCTTCCTTGGTTATAACAAGTATATGAAGAATACCTGCGACACGGTAATTAAAAATTTACCGCTGGAGAAAACGTAAGTGATTTTTCTCAATGATCCTTTCAACTTAAAAAAAAAGGCGATGCTAAATATAGTACATCGCCGTTCGTAGTTAAAATGTCCTGTTTAGTATTTCTCGCTTTTCAAGATACGTTAAAGTATCTAAAGTACGAAAAAATTGAAGAATATTTCAAATAATATTTTTATCTTTCAAGTGAAGTTACGGTATACTACGTATAGCCTGTTAAGAAATAATGTTTTAAATTGAACGAAGAGAAACAAACACGCCATAAAAAAATGATAAAACTTGTTTGCTTTCGGATATTCTGAAGCGATAGATAGGATATATTAACAAACGAAGGCAGTCTCGATTATTAAAATACTGATTAGGTGAATGAGTATCGGAAAATTGACTAAGGAAGATGTAAGAGATATTGTGAAATCAGAATAAGAATTGAGAAGGAATTGCTACACTTTTTTTCCAAAATTTGGTTTCTGTTTAATAATATAGATAATATAGAATCCAAAATATTACTAACACTATATTAACTATAAAATATTACTAGAATAACTAGATTTATCACTAACTCACGTCATTAGTCAAGTTAGTCTAAGATCTTAATCTTAAGATCGTCTAATGGTATCATACTTCTTGAAAGCTGATTATTAAATGACATTGATAAACTAGTATGTAATGTACAATGTACATACTGTGTTTCAATGGTAGATAAACTTAATCGAGATTAAATTCCACTGCATTCACTATGTTCTGTCTTCTCTTGAGATTCGATATTTCATCTAATGTATTGACAACACATAACAATACATCAAGTAAATAATCAAAGGGAAGATTTTTTCGGAGAAACGTATTCCATGCATATATTATTCGAGTACAACATTATTTTGCACATCAGTGTACATATTCTTAATATTTAATCATACTGCTAGATAAGTAAATTTTCTCGTAATATGTATTTGCTAGAGATCGTAGGCTAGGGATGGTAGGAATAATGTAAATGGAACGAATTTAATTTTATAAAATTACTAAGTGTGAAGGAGATTTAATTTGGTAAAGTATGATATAGTTTTATAAAACATTTTAATGTCGATAAAACAGAGATCCTGTTGACAAGTAATAAACAAATTTTAATTGCTACGAATGTAATTAATGGGACGAAACTTATGAATCTTTTTAATAGCAAAAACGTTTATCAAATACGCTCAAATACTATGAACACTGTCATCGAGATAAAATTTCACAACATGAAATATATTTTACCTCCAATAATATTCCAAACTGTATTTGATCTACACATAATATGTACTCGTTCAAAGTGTTTGTATGCTACACGTGTTCGAGATACTCGACTTTTGTAAAGAGAGGAGTTATGATAATATTGATATTTTCTGTGCATAGTAAAAATAGCGTTCCTGTATATCACATGTTGTCTATTATCATTGAAAGAGTACTTTTTTTCATGGAAATATGTAAAAGACAGTAAAGGTACATGATATGCAATAAAATAGGTCGTGCGTGGTAACTCAAATCAATTTAATCGAATTAACATCTTCTGCTTCCATGTATTTCAATCGTTAATTTGATATTGTATGAAAGAAACAATATTGTTAAATATGATTTACAGAAACTCAAATAATTTCAATAATGAAGAAAGAAAATATATACGCATACAAGAATATTAATCAAAAAGTGTGCAAAAGTAAATAAACTTGAAATTTTATTTACTAAAACATTCTTCATCATCGTTTACCAATCGTGAAAGGCTACGTTTTTTCTCCTTCATTTTTGCATAAACATGTTTTCAAACAGACGGCAAACGTAATTACGTTTCTATAATTCGTAGCCCCAACGACTCCTTTGTTGCAATGTTCCTCGTTGCCATTTCGGTGCATCGTCAGGATATTCATATTATTTTCTCGAAAAACTATCGGTGCCTTTTGCGAGTCGCATGTTTACCGAAATTTCTCCGTGAAATAATAAGTAGCCTGTGTTTGTGAATGAAACACAACATACATAATTCATACGCGTTAAGAAAGTGGCACGTAAGGACGTGTTTTGACGACGGAAGTAGCATGCAGATCGTTTTATTTGCAAATACGCGCTGCAACACGTTGCATCCTCAAACGAGTAGTGTTTGGTCATTGCAATAACCTGCGAATATATTCATAGTCGAGTATAGGTTCGGCGAGAATCATTTAAAGACCTTACGTGTTAATTGAATCTTTCCTTAAACAAAAATCTCAATAATTAAACCGTGAATTATTATTATTATTATGCAGAATACAACTTTTTGCGTAATATTATATCTGTAAAAAAAAAGAAAACAGTGGAACAACAACGCGTACAAAAATCTAAGTATTCTTCGAGTTTCACTAATGAGATTTCATCTTTAAATGCTCCCTAAAATTAGTGTCAAAATTATAAATCAACAGATTAACAAATTAAATTTCAAGTCTTAAGCTACATCTATTTCGAGATTTCGTGCTAATTTAGAGTTAGCGGGATAAAATATTTCAATAAAAACGAAAAAGAAAGAAGGAAAAATTCATAAACGCTTCGATTTCTTACAAAGTGATAACTTGGATAGTCATAAGGAAACATGAAGAGATAAACGATATCACTTTGATTAATATATTAATCCAGGCCAAGTTATATCTACCTGAAATTATCTACTACGTATATCAAGCGAAAAATTCGCGGACATAAGTCGATGTAGTAAAACAAAGTAGATATATATTTAATGTACACTTTTTAATACAATGTCATCGCATACCTTTTCTTAATTCCTAATGACATAATACAAACGAAATAGAGCTCGATATGTACTAAAAATATCGTTTAATACAGCTCAACGTAAAATTATGCACAATTCTTGGCATCTCGGAGACGTCAATATCTAAAATGACATACGAAAAAATTGACGTCTCCCAGACGTCTTTGTGTGTTTAAAAGATTGATACATTGCTAATCAAAATACATATTTCCATACAAAACTTCATCGTTTACTGTTTTTGCGTTTTATCGCTAAAAATAAAACTTTTATAAGAATATAATCTGATTGAAAATGTTGATAAGAATTTATCGTTGCAAATAGTTTCGTCCAATTTACAATCGAAGAGGCAGGAGTAAATACAGAACGGGAAGATTTCTAATTGAAACAAAAATCGCATTTCTGTTAATTTTGACACTTAATTTTGACATCGTTTAATACTTGCATGCCATGAACTTTCAGCTTTTATCACCTATGTGGAGAAAATATATACATTTAGAGACAGGATAAATTGTAAAAATTGTATCGGATTAGTTTTAAATTTATCTATCACGTTATAGTTTTAACTATTATGATTATACGTGTTAACGGCTAATTTTACAATAGTCCTGAAAGTAAGAATAGATCATTTTAGCACTTTTATATAATCTATGTTTATTGTATTTATACGTATCTCATTTGCAACTTTTTCGTGTTAAAAATCATTTCTTACGTATACTTACTATATATGTACTTTATATGTGCTTACATCGTTTATGATATTTATTCCGTAATTATTAGCACGTACAGATATCTGTCTAGACAAAGCACATAATAATGTTTTATTTCGTACTATGTTTCCCGTTATTAAACATTTCACATTCCACCTAGCCAAAACATGGTTTGCGTAACATACGCGATATATCTTATCGACGTTACCTTTAATAATCACCTGTATTTAATGAAAACTAACCGTGCGCAAATTTTCTAGTATGTGACCGTAATTAATCTTAAAACCGAAGGATTAAGTATAAATAGGAGAGTATTAATTTCCGGGAAGTATGGCATCGAGTACGTATTTCTATGGACAACTGTGCTCTTTTATTGATAGAAATTAGGATATCGAAATGGGGCATCGTATTTGGTAAACAGAACGTACTGATACATACTTGTTATTTGATTCATCTACGATGGATTAATGTAGAAGAATAAATTATCCGGGTTTTATGAGTGTTCAATCGAAAGTGCTTACTTGCAGTAAGTTACGATAATTTTCCATAGACCAGTGTAACATTGCGTTCTTGGAACATCATTGACGTCTTTTCTGTCATGCTGTTTTCTGTTCTGTGATGTTTAACGTATATAAAATAACGCATTGAATAGAAATGATGAAATGATGAAATAAAGAAAAGGAACTAAGAGTTATCGCAATATGATTGCGGTAATTTTACCGCATTTTGACAGTGACTAATTGTAGGATAATACCATTCGAATTCGTTGTAACTTATAATTTATCAGAAGAACTATTAATGGAATAGTACGAACGAGTAAGGATGCAAAATGTTGTTTCGAATGAAACAAGAATCGTGTCATTTCTTGCAAATTTTGTAATTTTTATTAAATTTTTCTGTTATATTTAAAAAATACATATATAGATAAAAATTTATGTATTTATCAAGTACTTGTTCTATATAATTAAACTCTAAAGTTGAGTCAAAAGTTGTCGTGATATCTAATTTCAATGACTAAATATTCAAATATTAATCACTAGACTGCGGATTTTTATGTAATTTCATACTTTCATTAACATATCCATGGCAGTAAGATATACATAAAGATTTATTTCACCTATTAGATATTATAACATCTATTTCATTTTGAATATTTTTCATATTTTTGTATATTGCATTTCGTATGTACATTTTTGCACTTCTCAATCCCAATTTTTAAAGAAGATATTTAACGTTCTTTGCGACACTCCAATATCGAAGTTAGGGGATTAAGCACAACTGCATAGAAATCCTCGCCACTTTCCATGAAACCTTTGCACCTTTATTGATCATTTTTCGAGACATAACATTATTCGTACACTATAAATCAAGCAATTTCCAACCAGCAATTATTAAAACACAATTGTACAAGCACGACATTTCTTCTACAAGGACAACGGCGATAACGATAGCAATAATTCATATTCATTTTCTACATAATAATTGCAAATATAAGAACAATGGAAATATTTTTCGGAAGCTTCGTAGCCATTTAACTCTTTAATTTTGAGACACATCGTAAAATTCGATCGACTTGTTCGTGATAAATCCGTGAAATCTTTTGGTATGTAGGTTGTATGCATACCCTCGGGAATCTCACAATCAATACCATAATTTCCACGTGTTCCATGGAATTCCTTATCATGCAAACTTCGTTATCTATCTTCGCTTTGTTATTTGTACAGTGACTACAAGAAGAATATTTGTATATCTATATCACTGCATTTATTACTACGTTTACAGTCACGAATAAAAATAAGCGGATAGATAATAGAAGTAGATGCCAATGAAATTTAGTTAAACAAAGCTTACATATAAGTGTAAATACTAATTTCAATTATTTACTAATTAATCCTTGTACTATAAGGGTATAAGAGTATAATAAATATGACTTAAGTATATAACATTAATACTAGTTCGATTAAACTTCGTTGGTACTCACTTCTACTACTTAATTTTTATTCTTCTATTTTTTATTATTTTATATATTATTTTTGTCCACAATTGTGCGTATATATTAATTAATTAGATACAATTGTGATAAAGTTCGTATTATTCTTATGACAGTACTTTACTTCTGATAGTATTTTCATAAGTTTACAAAAATTTTTTATTATGAAAATGAAAAGTAAATAATGGAAAAATAAAAAAATAAAAAAAGTACTGCATTGCAAAATAAAGATATTTGCAAATACTTTTTGTAGCCACTGCATGCACGTACATGTGCAAGTACTACATTTCATCGAATACTTTCCTTATCAGTGATGAATTTTTCCTATCTGTTCGTGTTCAAGGAACGTTTCGTACTCGAGGCAAGCGCGATGATGCGTTTTCAGCATAAAAACGAGTGTAATTTCGAAACAAAACTTTTGTTATTTTCGTTCGTTTGTTTCTTTGTGTACCTTCCTTAATTTTTTGAAAGACGTAGTTATCTTAAACGTCGTTGACTGTATACTTTGAAATAAATTTTACCTCGGTTTCTGTATATTTTTGGGAGATATGTAAAATAAAATAAAATGGAAAACGTCGATTAACGCACTTTGTTCTTGATAACTAAAAAATGGGAAACGTTAATTCACACGTTTTCAATGTATTAATTATAAGAAAGATCATGATGATGACGATTAATTTCAACCGTGCAACTGGTATTAAAAATGTATCGATCAATTGTGTTTTGAAATGATGTTAAGTCTAATTTATTTGTTCGTTAATAAGATCGCTGCTTTATAATAATCATATTGATTATCGATGATATTTGTCGCAAATAAAGGTTTTATTGCGAAATTAATCGTTAGTCTTCCGTTTGGTACACGGATAAAATAGAGAATGGACATGGAAGATAAAATCGATCGTTCTTTATAAGAAAGTGCTATAAACATTTTATTAAAATGAATTCAATCAAATCTTTTAATTATTTCAATCAAATGATTTGACTTGCAAGCATTCATCGTTGATAAGACTTTTATTAGTTATAGTTCCGTTCATAAATTACCAGACACTTGTTAACTTTAAATATGATATTTATTGAACAAGTTTTGTAATAAGATCTCGAAAACATGGCGTTCTGTCTTCTTTTATATTAAGTTTTTAAATATGATCCCCGTTTATATGTCATCTGTTACAAGGTGATAATAAACAAATATTTTAGCGTTATGATATCTGAATTGAAGATAATTTTCCTCGTATCAATCAATTCGTATCTTTCTGAATGAATAATGTGACATTGTCTACAGCTTTATGCTAAGTATCCACTTCCGATAGTTTCTCGCGAGATTACTGTCAAATTAAGAGTCCATTTGAGAGTAACTTTTGGAATTTGTACTCTCAGGTAGGCGATAGAAAACTCACCGAGAACTTCCTGTCAGACAGAGCTCTCAGAATCGTGTTCATTTGAGATTCAAAACCCATCCTGAGATGGCATCATGCAGGCGATTGCCATCCACGGGCTACGTAAACCAACCTAGCGTACAAGAATTTGCTTAATATTTACTGGACAAATCGTAAAGTTATAATAAATTATTAAAAAAAATTTGAGACTCGTCTAGTACTTATTCGAGTCATATGCTGATTTTCTATATATATATATACTTTTTTATTTTGATATAAATTTTATTAATTGGAGTTATTTTGGGAAGTAATACGAAAAAAATTCAAAAGCCGAAAATAATAACCACCCTATTGGCCACAGTTTGCAAGATGTCTTTACATTAGCTATTGATTATTGATCTAGCTATTGATATTGGTTCCCGTTGTTTTGCCTGAGAACAAGAAAGATCTGAGTGACAGTTCGCACAAGAATTCGAAACTACTGCGAATAACTGTCCGATAGTAATATGATTCGCAGCCATTCGAGGATAAATCATGATGATAAATAATGATGATAAACAATTTATCATTATGATAAATATCAACATGTAACTAAACTTTAAATGCAATGTCCACATAAAAGAAACGCTCTCGAGAGCAACACGCGATAATTTTACTCTCAAGTCGACACTTGGCATTAGACAAACGCTTCAGTTTATTCTTTCAGATAATACACGATTTTTATATCACTTCTATCTTATTATCCTTGTACGATAAATAAGTGTATTGTCAGTGTAAATTTGATAAATATTACTAAATACACATAAGCATTATATTTTATTCATTCGTTAAAAAGACTCATTTACCACGATCGTTACAGTTTCTGGGAAATTTCTGTTGACTATTAACATTACTATCGCATTCCTATTTTATATTTTATTCTCTACCAACATTCTGTCAAAATGTTTTTTTAGTTTATTGAGACAGATACTGCTCGACTGTTCTTTATTTAATTTATCACATTTACGAGTTATGTATAAGCGATTCGAAGAACGTATTCTTCTTATTATATATAGAATATAGAAGAATACGCGTTATTGTAATATGAATAAATAAATTCCATTCTCGTAGTATCGAGAGCTTAAAGGTACATGCATACTCGATAATAAATTATCCTTATCATATTTTAATTGTGGCTCCATCAATTCAGAACGCATATTTTTAAACAGACGTGAGAATAGAATAAATAAAATATTCTGTTTTAAAAGATTATTAAAAGATTCTTTTATATAAAAATCAAACTCTTCTTGTTACTTCATTTTTATTTGAATTTGTATTTAAATCGAATATTTCACATGAAATTACTTTATTTAAAAATGATTGTTATTGTTATTATTTCAGACTCGCGAAATCAATTAAAATAACCATTTCTTTGTCTGTTCTGTTCTCATTTGGATTGGTCTTTTATGTGCCAATTTCAATATTGTGGCCGATGATTCGGTCGAAATTTAACAAAATGGTTCGTTATGGAGAAGCGATATTCCGTTTTTGCGGCGTAATTGCAACGAGTAAGCTAAATCAATCAATAAAATAACATATATGAATCGTGAATTTATTTCATATTAATTACTACAACTTGTTTATATTTTAATCTTGTTCTTGTTGTTCCTTTCTGCCTCTCTTTCTGTTTGCTTCATGCTTATATTTAGTACATAATTTTAAAGTATTCTTTCTAGGACTGACTTATAAGACGAAATATTTTACAACTATTATATCGCACTATTACAATTTATTTTATACTGTATATTCTTATTTTATTTTAAAATATCTATTAATAAAACGAATATTACATTATAGTAGTAAAATATTATTATAGCTTCTTTGAAATTTTTGTTATCAACCTCAAAACTTTCACATATCATCAACTTCCACATATATTTCTTACATTATAAATTTATTATTTCTAAAATTTCTCGAATCTCACAACATTATTCGACATTTTATTTGATGTTACCAACTCTTTGTTTTTCTAAACATTCTCAGCAATACTGGCAGTTTCGATTCCGGAAATGGTTCCACTACTTAGCCTTCTCGCAGCATTAAGCATGACCACAGTTATGTTATTGATTCCTGTAGTGATAGAAACTGCAACAAAATGGGAACAGGCTACTCGATTTCTTCTCGTAAAAAACATCGGTATTACTCTGATCTGGATTCTGTTATTGGTAAGTATCGAAAGTGAATGTTATAATTCGCTCGTTGAACATACTTTACGCAATCCCTGAGCATTTTACATAATTTCTGGGAGTTTTGTACAATCATTGATATTACGTAATGCAGATTCTTCATTGAACGAGTTAAAGTTTGCGATTTAACGACGCCAATGATGCGTGTATCCAGTGATAAACATGGTGATCGTAATTAGCGTACTACGCTTGACGCGAAACGTTATTCACTGGTTCATTACCATTTAATAATGTGATTTGTTGTGTTAGATTGCTTCCTTTTTATTCGTGTCGATACGATAATCCTAAAATTAATTGTCATTAGACTGTCGATTTTTTTACATTTATGAAAAATTTGGAAATGCAACAATTTATAGAATATACATTGCGTATAAAAATATATAAAATATACAGAATAAAATGCTGTTTGTAATATTTAATAAAAGAAACAAATTTTAATTCATCTCTTATTTTTCAGTTTATAGACATACAAAATTGCATAAGCATCCACAGCCTAATTATACCATTATTTAAATAGATATAGCACTAAGTTTTATTTCATAATTCTTATGCGCATAATTAATTATTATCGTCGAGAATAATAGTATAGTAACCAAATTATTATTATTTAATTAATTGTATTTAATATTAATCGTTATAATAAAGTAACAAACTTCTGAAGTACTATATTAATTGTAACATTAATAATATCTTAATTAATTAACTAATTAATTAATCACAATATTTTTTAAAATATTTCAAAATTCATATCTATATAATATAAATTGTCCTTCAACGGTAGAGTTCTAACAACTTTAATATTAGTGTCGTAATAAAAGTTGTTAGCGTCGAAATGATTCCTTATCTTTTACAAACAATCATGAGAAGATAATGCCTTATTATTTTTAATATAAATTTTTATAAGAAAATCATTCAGGAAGATAAGGAATCTAATAGAGATATCAATTTTCTAATAAAAATTGATTGTCCACCCTATAAAGCTATTGAACTTTAACAGTTTGAGGAATTCCCCTAATTAGCCGGAAAATTAGCAGCTGAACAATTATGCAATTTCAATGAGAAATAGAAATGACGAACTTTGAGTTCAAACATTTATATAAACGCTATCATTTATTTTTTTACGTCAATTTTAAGGCTTAGTTGTTTCAAACTTCATCATACGATAGTTAATTTCCTGCACTTTATGTTACTTGCTGTGCCTATTTTTCTTATGTTTTATTTCATTTCGAATGAAGATATTTCAAAGCATACAAAATGTACAAGTACAAAACGTACAAAATGCAGAATATATATTTCGCTAGCCGCGTTTCAACTGCTTACATATTTCTTTGCTGGATTACAAAACAAAATACAAAATCTAATCTATAATTTAACAGTAGATTCTTGCTTAGGTTCCCATTTGATACATAACCAATTCAATATTACTTGGAAATCATGCGCACTCTAATTTTTTAGTCCTATTTATTTTTCCAATTGGATTTTATTCCAGTCGAGTTTCTACAGTTTGAAGTAAAAGTTAAAATGTTTCCATTAAAACGTCTCAACGATTTAATGTTCCGTATTTTTAGTTCATTTACTTGAATTAAGTAACTTGACTGAACACTCATAGATGTAATGTGGCAGATTTTATAAAAGAAAATTTACTGCACTCTACAATTTAAGTTGTTTTAAATATTTATTTTTTTCTTTTTTCCGCCATTTCAGTCTTTCCGTACCAAAAGGAATAAATAGATTTTCGATGATAGAACATTTCTGTTTATTGATTTTTATGAGTAAATAGGTGAAATTATATTGGATCAAAAGATCTGTGTTTCGTATTGAATAATTTTCCAACTTTTTATCTTTTATTAGATTTTTGGAACAATCGAGAGTATGTTGTCTATCATCAAAGAATATGGTGGTGTGAAAGAGGAAGGATGCTGATTATTGAAGTTAATTAGTGAAAACGGCGAATCGGTTTGCTCTATTGCTTCTCTGCCAGAACTTGAAAGGATCTCAGACAGTTTTACAAGTCAATGGATTTGTATCTCATAAAAACTACTTATATTTACATACGTATAAATGTATCTTACGTGATAGTTTAAACTTCCATAAACTTATTTTCTGATATTTGTTTTTTATTAATTACTTATTTTATAGAGCTTAATATAACACCACAGAAAAGAATTAGAAATATTCAAAATGACAATATGAGAATAACACAAAGACGAGTATTCGAATAAAATCTTACGTAAACTTTTAATTTCCTCTGTATTTTTCACTCTTACAGGAATAAATCGAAACCAATTCTTCACATAATTGCAAAGTTGATAGCATCATCAGAAAGACATGATGTTTAAATTCCGGAAATATTAACTCTTATGTAAGCATTCCGCTAACGAGAAAATTCTATAAATAATTATGTATTGAGATGTAGTTTGCATGATATATGTTGCTGTAGCGCAACAGTGAGATCATAAAATCGACTCTTTAGAAATAACTTAAGTGATCAACAACTGACGACGACCGTTTACAAACAGGGAAAACCTAATGATGATTGAATTTTTTTTAATCAAAATACCATTTCCTCCTTTCCTTAAACTCAATGGAATTTATTATTTTATTGCTTGCGAATCGCTAATCGGACATTCCAGCGTCGCGCGTTATCCAGTATCCGGTACGTAAGGGTTGGATCTTCTCTTTCAGCGGAACATGCGTTCATCACTTACTTATTTTCTGCATCTTCTCTATTTCGAGAAAATGCCAAGTCAGGAAATTCGAGTGTCCATCCCCAGCAACATGTCTAACTTTAATCATTTTTCTACTAGTTTGTAATAGAATTTCGTCAACTAAATACGAATTCTTAAACAAATCTAAGTGCGTTCCTATTCTGCTTTTTTTACGAAGCGTCGTTATATTTCGAAGAAGTTTGCTTGCTGTATTAAGTTAGAGCTCAAGAGTTAATCGATAGCGAGCGTGAACGATCGTACTGACACGAATGTGTATTGAGTCAGCATGAATAATTTAATATGTAAAGTGCGGAGATTTGAATATTTATGCAGACAATCATAGGTATATAAATTCACTCGTTCTAATCGTCTTTACGTTCGTGTTCTTGTTAAAAAACCATATGTGGATTTTCCATTTTTATTCATTAATGCTCTCTTATCCAAAAAAGCATGATTTTCCGCTTTGAATTCTTTTATATTTATATTATAATGTAATATATATAATAATAATATATATATTATTTATATATATATATATTACATATATATGTAAAATTATATTACCGCTCGAAAGTACCCAGAAAAATGTAATTAATATCGTTGCTTTTTATAAGATGTATTTTAATTATAAAACTACGGATAAATCCAACTGCAATAATTTCATTCCTTGTAACTATCACAGTTACACACGATAACATGTTATGATCGGATTAAGTTGTTTTTTAAAACTCAGTGTGCTGTAATAAAATTATAGTTTGTACTCGTCAAAGCTTGTGGAAATACTTTATTGCTTGATAAAAGTTTTATCTTCAGTTTTTGATTTTCGATTTATAAATCAGAATTGGAGAAGCTTTTTAGCTGATAAAAAGATTTCTACGACTTAAAAAGGACTTTGATATTAATACAATCACTGATATTTAAATAGTAAATATATGTATATGTAACACTACATATAATAAATAGTAAAATATGTTATTATGCTATTTCACGAATAATATAGGATTATAATCCGTAAAGCCAACAAATTAGTGGTAAATTTATCTAACAGAAGTTCTAATTTAATTACTTATTACGAGATACATATAAATCTTACTTTCTTCAGGCCTGAATAATGAAAACGAAGTTCAGTGTCATCATTTCATCTAAATGTATAAATTATGTATCTGCTTAAAATGAGTTTTATCTTTATAATTTCATTATCTTCATTTTGCTCCAACATTCCAAGTTACGATTATAATTTCACCTGAACATATCTTAAGTAGAAGGAGAATTAATACCATCTATATGAAATCATCATTGATTGTCGCAAACATACCTGATTGCTCCATTTGTTAGACTTTTTTATTAATCAGAATCTTAACTAACATACGAGTAAGCGATAAAATAACTTATTCATTCGAAAAATATTGTATTTATCATACATGTAAAAGGGGCCCTATTACTGGTAGAAAATATTTTCGAAAGGATTCATTGGTAGATTATAAAAAAAAAAAAATGTAATTTAGCTAAGACAATCGAAAAGTCCACTTTCAAGCTTCACGATATAGAAATAAATACATTTCATTATGAGGCAAGAATAATTATTATTAATTAAAATTTATTGTAATTTAAATTATATTAATCACTGTTAATAGTACGCATACAATAAACATTTCTTTGTTTGAAATTTTGTTTCATTTAAAGTTGTTGTTTCAAGAATGTCGTGTTTAGACGTATGTATTTATTTAAGAGTTAGTCAAATTATTCGCATTCCACGTATCTTCATATTCGTCTTTGGACCTTGAACGAAAAATTCTGTTCTACATCTTCTTACGTATTTTTACACACAGAACAACATCTCGACCCATTTTATCATTTTCTGCATAACGTTATTAATCACTTATCGTTAGTGTTACAAACTAATTTATTTATTCTTAATGATTACAAATAGTTAAAGTTCCTTTCATTTGTGAATGTAAATCAGCCTATTAATGTAGTTACGCGATCACGATTATCAAGAGACAAAAATAGAATGATCTGAAGACAAATTTCTACTAGTACCAGTTTATGATATTATTGCCAATCCTGGTATTTCATCGTCACTAGTTATACGTACAATTATTTACGAATAATCATATTAATATTTAAACACTAACAAAGTCTATCTTTCATGAGGTGTTAGATTCCGGGAATTTTTGCCTATAATTCGTAAATTAAAGTACATTGACGATGACAAAATATTTCAACCTCATTAAAATCGGCGAGATGTTCCCTATTCTAAATAATTACTAGACTGCAAATATCTGATGTTCATATAAATCTGAATTTTTGCGAACATAGTCCAAGAAATAGAATTTAAGTAGAAGGATTTATTTAATCCAATAAATATTGTGACAAGTGTATTACTTTAGACATTTTTGACATTTCTGCACATTATGTTGCATTGTATATATTTTTACACTTATGAATTAAATTAATAAATCAATATCCGCAGTTTAGTAATTCCCAATTTTCCCTCTCCTAAGTAATTTCAAGACTATGAATATTTATGGAAATTCGTTTCCGTAAATATAATGTACAAAGTGGAACTTACGTGGAAATTGTTTATTATTAATTAATATTTTATTTATTATTAATTTATTACGTGGAATTGTTTATTAAATATTGCAAAGGTTACTGTACTTTGTATATTTTATATATCTTCGCATGTTACGTGCATTCTCTGCATTTCTCTATCTTCAAATTTCCCATAAGTTCATAAAACTCCGCAGTCTAATAATGGCCAATCTTCTTCTCGCGAACTATCACTAATTACCCTATTTCCCCCATAAACCAAATTCTTTGACATTCTCGCACGTCGAAACTGTATCAGCGCGGCGTGATTCATCCGCTTGCGCCACTTACGCAACGTTCGAAATCGCGAAGTGGGTCGGCGAAGAGGTGACAGGAGGAAAAAGAGCGTCGCCAGGGAAAAGAGTTCAGAAGATCAGTGACATTAGAGAGGGTAGGTCGGTGGAGGGAATGATCGTTTCAATTGGGCGAAAAGACGAAGCTGATTTGAATGGAAGGAGATAGAAGGAAGGTGAAAGGGAAGAGGCGAAATACAGACGATACGAGATCGGCTTGGTAGAGCAAGAGTCGATTCGCGTGGTTCCAGTGGCCCTCGGTACGCGCGATCGTCACGATGCTAAGGACGACTCGCTCAAACGACGACCGTCTTTTCGCGAGCACGTTCGATAGAACATATTAGGAGGACGGCCTCTATCTCCCCTCCCACGAGTTACGACGTCAATTCTAGCGGGACACTAGCGAGCTGAATCGCGCGTCTCTGTCTCTATACACACCGGCTCGTATATATACCTGCGTAACGCCGAAAAAACCTGGCCAGTCGTGTACAACGCCTGTCACCGTTCCACGCGCGAGTTTTCCTGCGCCGCGTTTCCTCCTTGCTAATACGTTGACACTTTTTCAACGTTCGTGGACGATATCCTTCATTCTTCCTGCGAGAACTTCTCCAGTTAGATCATTGGAAAGAAGACGCTAACTAAAAAAAAATCGAGGATTTTCTGTAATTTAGGAGGAATTTTGATAAATTCAAAGGAAAAAGATTTTTAGGAAGTCTACAGTTTATTAAGAGCGTTAGTAGAAGTGGAATAATTGGAAAGATTTTTTTTAAACGTAAGAATCAGAAAGTAAATGAAACGACTCGAAGAATTAGGGAGGATAGAAAAAGTTGAAGGTTATGGAATTGAGAGTTCCTGCGAGACGCATAAAAGGAAACGATAGAACAGATCGTTCATTGACAGTGACGAAGTAAGTACGTCAGGACAACGTCTCGACATTAACATCAACGCGGTCGTTTGAAAAGCCGAAATTCATCAAGCTTAACACTTTCACGTCTCAATATTTTCATCGAGCTGTACCTATAAACAACGCTATCTTCTTCGCTGAATCGACAAATTTCCGCTGTCTTCTGTATACGTTTAACGCACGTTTCGTCGCAACGGTGACAGAGAGACTCCCGTGTGAATTTTATTGCACTTAAACCATCTTAAACCTAGTACAAACAAGTAATTAGCGGTGATAATAAAATATCAATCATCGAACGACGATCGAGGAGTTGGGTTGTGAAAACAGAAGCACACTTACAGTCGAGTTTCGTGTGTGAGGATCATCTAGCGCTGTATCAATGAATCAATAAATCATACCGCACGACAGTAGCCAAGACTCGTCTAAGAATCGCCGATAAATTATTATCTCCTGCGAGATTACTATTGCCTGTAGAAAGGTAAATAAGATACGGGAAGGAGGCCGAAATAATCCAAGTCTTCAGGAGGATCGAATCGAGGAAGAAGGATCTTTTCCAAGAGGCTCGTTCGAGAATGTGAATTGCAAGTTGATCAAAGATCGAACTTTTTATTTATGTTCTTGACAGAACAGTCGGAAGGCATCAGCAATTTCTCAAGAGAATTCGGAATTAACGATCGAGAATACAGGTAAGTACATTTATGCAGAATGCGTTAGTAAGGTAATTTCAAGGTAAAAAGAATCGTATAAAGCAATATGTAAGCGGCTGTTGATAATTCGCGTTATGCGACGAAACAATCTCTCAACGAGCAATATTCGTTTCGCGATTATCGGGAACGTGTATTGATAAGTATTGCGTTCCGATGGGCTGGATATCTTTAAATCGAAAGTCAGACTTTCGAGCGTATTTTGATAAGATTCGCCCCACACGAACGATTCGTTGTGCTTCGTATTCAAATCGTTTTTAAATCATCACCTGAGGAGATTTTATGTAGAGATTACAACGAACGTATGTTAATTAATTTTCTATCGATAGATCTCGAGATATTTTTAATTTGTTTGTTTAAAGAGCACAAGGTATAAGAGATTGATCGAGGAAATGATTGAATCCGTAGAGCTGAAGTACAATTATGTTTCTTTAAGTGTAATTGTTAGATGAGTTAGAAAGAGTAGGTTGTAAAGATAATGTTTGTTCATTTGCCATTTGAAAAGACAAGCGATTTTAGAGGGACATATTTAAGGCTCTGGATTCATTTTTATGGATTCTGAAATGAATACATGTTACGTAAACATTGCAACGTGTAGCCGTGAAATACATTTTCGCAATCGTTTTATATGGATTCTGAAGTGGTTTTGTTTATTTCCATACGTTAGTATTCTTGTGCACGTTTGAAATGTAACGAGAAAGATTAATTAAAATTGTTAAAAAATGGATTAGAAGGCATTTCTACCTTTTCAATTATTTTCTGAAGTCTATACATAATATATTTATCACAAAGATTAGAATTTAAAATGAAATTATATGTGCATTAATCCTTATCTGGTGCAACTATTTTTAACGTACTATAATTTAGAAGACCTTCAAATTATTGTAATTCTATTGAATATAAATATTAATTTGTTTTTTAGTAGAACGTAGAGCTGCAATCGCTATTCAACATTTCACCTATTGAAATCCAAGTAAAATCGCTAATTATAAACTTGTATTTTATTAGCTATTTTTAAATGATAATTTAGAGAAAGTGTTACAAATTTTTATTATTCCTTAAAAAATTATTAATAATTATAAAAATAGTTATTAGTTATTATATATGAGGTAAATTGCTTAAAAATCAAAGTATCTTTTTTTCCAGAAACTATCGTTTTAGAGCATTTGTTATAGGAAATGTCTGTTTTTCACCGTAATGTGCGATAGAATGTGTATCGCAGGAAGGCATATTTTTGTGTTCATGTTAATTGCCGTAACAGAAATCTTGACGTTAACATGTTTTTCGCAATAATGTATGTAATTTAAAGTTCACCACTACGATTTTCTTAAACCGCGAATCTTTTTATTCGCAATATACATGTATTTCCTGGAAACTGCGCACCACATAAAATCGGGCAATTTCAGTGCTCGATACAAACGGCATTTAAAATTATGTAAAATTGTCGATAGTAGCAACGTATGAATTGTTCGTGAATTTTTGCAAATAATACATTACATGAAATGATATCTTGAATAATTGATGGCTTAATATGAATGATATTTTGAATGAATAATTTAAGATAAATTCAACAATAATAAAAATAACAACAATAACAACAAATAGAGAATTGATTAATTAATATAAACTATTTTTAATGACTCACAGTCTTCTTGCAAACTTATACATATGATTATTCTAACGTAACTAACTACAACTAACATAAATGGAATCTGTATTTTCCAACAAATGGTTAAGAATATTAAAAAAAAAATCTACTTTCTTCAAAAATAAGAAGAAGGTTGAAAGAACATAGTTTTCAATATACGTATAAAATGGTAAAAAATGGCCATATTGCTTGATTATAGATTCATAAATTTTCAATTTGAGATACGAGTCGCGTGCCCGCTGCGTGTACCGGAAGTTAACTATCATTGCTTTCGTGCAACAGTGTATCAGGTGGACACTGAAATGTGGTTTTATCGTGGAATGTGGTTAACAGGTGGGAAAATAGGAAAAGATGTGTTCCAGGATAATTGAGATCTGCGCAATTACATATGTATATGCACGCGATAAGAACTTATGACGAGCAATTGTTAAATTTTATTACTACGCTATGAGTTAACTCTTTCGCATAAGTGGACGAAATATCTTAACAGGCTATGTCGTTCACGTGACACTTTGGACGAGATATCTCGGGGCCATACAATGTCGTCTATATCATCGTACTGGCGGAAAATGATGGCATTTCATAAAAATGTTCAGAAATTTATAGATAATAAAAAAAAATAAGAAAAGGTAACAATATTTTCTAAGTAAAAAATTGTTACATATTAATGTTTTAACGAAAGGAGACAATTTAACTCGTCATTTGGATTACCAATCGCTTGATTTAATAACGGCAATGAAAAATTTCTTTTATATCGATTTCCTTGCTTGCAGATTTTCGTAAGCGCACACTTCCACTTTCTATCATAAATCTGTAAGTGAGACTGACCGCCTATAAATTTGCAATAAATAACGGAATATTCGTATGTAACAGCGTTACTAAAATATAATGAAAGTACTTTCGTATGAAATAGAACAGCTCTAAGCACAATAATAGCGCATTATGCAACATTTTACGACAAGAGGAAATCAATTCTAATGTGACCTTTCGTAAATCACGCTCGTGCGAATTTGTACAAAGCGGCCACGACAATTCGTGCAGACATTATCCTGAGATATCGACATTTTCAGTCCAAGATTCTAGATCTCATCGGATTAACCATACTCGTCGAGCTCGATATACCTAGAGCCTAATCGTAAGCATAATTTACGTTCAAAAAGCATTGTGGTTATTCGTGACTCCTTTCTGTCTTTTGCTTAGATCTGAATATTTATTAGCTACATCGTGAGCTGTTTTTGCATCCCTATGTTAGAAAATCCCACGTAGATTGTGTACCATGGAAGCGTCCAAGGATATGTCTGAGCTGGAACGTTGTAATCGTATGTAGGATCGGTCGATTGCTCAACGAGTCTTGTCGATACCTCGATCTTGCAGGTTTAACGGATCACATCATTACGATCACGGAAAAATAAATAGAAATAAATAGAAAAATGGATATTGTGAAATTCTTATTACATTGGATTCGTATCATCGTGACATTAAAGAAGTGACCAGACAGATAAAAACAAAATAATTGCAAGGACTTGCGAAGTTTATGCTTCTTGTGCCTCGATTTCTCAACAACCGTCCTTCGTCGAAAAATTCTCTTTTCTTTCTTTGCTTTATTCAACCGACGATAATAATCGTTTACTAACCTTGCACAAAGTAGGAAATTTGTTATCACAAATGCTCTGAAATACATAAATGCTGACATTAAGCTCTATTTTGTATTGAATGATCGAATTAAACCTTGCGTCGTAGCATCGAATATTACGCAACGCAATTCTGATCCATCTTATCCATCCCATGACGAATGTTTGCCAGCCATTTGCATCTGCTATTAACGCATATTAGTATGAGGAAAACATCTATCTTTTTCTATAATACAATAACAATAAAAACCGTTTTGTGAATGAATTATCTGATACAATGCGATAATAAATGTTGAATCATGTGTTATATTAGCAATTCCTTTACGTTAATTGTTGTCGTTAATAGTGTAAATGTACGTTCTGCGATATTCAGATGCAAGTGTGACTATTGTGGAGCTGAGATATTGCGTCTAAAACATTTTGCAAATTTTTTTTACATAATATCATGAAATTCTTTTGTATAATGTCGATTCGAAATGGATAGCATAAAATTTTCATCCATTTAACCTTTAATCTATTTTCTGTCCTTTTTTCAAATGTATTTTATAGCCAATTCCTGTTCATAACTTAATGCTATATGCAATTTCGTGTTTGTTGATATCGGTTCCTGAAACCAAGTCGAATTCCTTTGAATTTTTACAATTTTAAAATGTTATCATGTCTATAACTATAATTAACATTTGTATATATTATACGTAATCATTTTTTAATGTCACTTCAAATATGCATTTTAAATTCGGTATCCACTTGAAGTCGTGTTACTTGAATCAATATAATTTCAAGTAGAGTAACTTGACTTATATGAACACAATTTTGACTTTAGATTACTTGAATTCAAGTGCCTTGAATCTAAGTAATTCGACTAATCTGAACAAACTATATATACACTTTCAAGTCACGTGAATTCTAATAACTTTGAAATATATTATATTATTATTATTAAAATATTAGATAAATAAATAAATTTATTGAAATGCATTATAATATACCATAATAATGAATTCTTAATAAATAGTGAATCAGTAATGCAAAGTGAAATTCATATTAATAAAATTACTTGAAACCATATGGGTTCAAGCAACAACGCACTATGTGATATGAACGAGGCTTAAAGTTTTTTAAAATAATCGATCACAGAATTAACAGACATAAATTCTTTTAAGTCATGGAAATAATCTAGATGATAAGTAAGAAATGGCGATCCATATCCGTATGGAAA